>CAUYRH010074222.1:0-64404 GCA_963574655.1 Perodicticus potto
TATTGTTTATAAGATTTCTGGAATTGCTTGTTTTGTAAAATCATTGTGGTCTATGAGTTTATGATAGTTTGAACTTTGTTATTTAATTTAATTCATTGCTTAATTACTGTTTTTCTATGAACGATTATACTGTGGTTAATACGTTAGCATAGCAGTATTCTCAGATAGTTTTTTGTTTGTTAGGAGGTTGGGCTTTGGGGGGGGCAGAGTTAATACTTTGCATGAAATATCTTATTTTATAACAGTGAAATTGCTTTCTCTGTTGTCTTGGGATTTTTTTTGAGGTGAAATTTAAGTTTTTGTGTGAGCAGTACTAATATACCTATCTTGAGTGTCTTGCTTGTACTGTATCACATCATACCTTTGTTTAATTCTTATTAAACTATTCACTTGTTAAAAAACAAAACAAAACAAAACTACTTGCCCAGGGGCAGCACTTGAGGCTCAAAAGAGTAGGGTGCCGGTCCCATATACTGGAGGTGGTAGGTTCAAACCCGGCCACGGCCAGAAAAAAAAAAAAACTGCAAAAAAAATAAAAAATACTTGCCCAGAGGCCACTCACCTTAATGGTTGCCTTCCATTTGTGGGCACCAAGAGAAATGAGTCACAACAGCCCTTTCTGAAAGGGCTTAGGGTCTAGTGGAGAGACTCTTTTGGGATTGTACATTTAAAGTGTATTTTAGAATTTATAGAGCTATCCCACATTATCATTTTATTTGATCTTCATAAGAACTCATGCAGTTAATTAATTCAATAAATACTTCTACAAGTCTTCTGTTTCAGCAATGGTGCTGAGGATTTATAGACTTACAAAGTAAATAAGGTTCCTGACGACACGATACTTACAGTCTAGTGGTAAAAATAAAATTTAAGCTAATTACATGGACAAATAATTTATATTATTAATAATTATAAATATTGTTTATAATTTTTAAAATTGCAATGAAGTTGACATGAGACCCCCTCACCTCTTCCCTCTTTCAATTAGGGAACGGTCTCTCCTAGGGATTAGGGTAGACATGTTTATAAGGTAAACAGTATCAATTTCATTTTATAACTGATTTAATTTAACTTCACAAAGTTAAATTGACATCAGTCAAGGGCCTCCAGTGGGTAAGTGGCATAAATAACTTATGTTTCAGGACTGATGCTGGGTCTCTGTGGCTGTTTTCTTTTTTATTAGTGATTGTGCAGAGTACACACATACACACACAAGTGAATTCTATCATGATAATAAGCTCATTCTACTGAGAAGAACATTTGTGACTTAAGATGAATTTTAACATACTGACTGCTACACTAGAAAAAAGAATTTTTCCCTTGAGACAACTATGTTTTATTACCAAATAGAACAATAATTTTGGAAACAAAATGATCCTTTCTAATTCAGTAAAAAATGTGTTATTTTTTATTGTTTTCTGCATGTGATTTTTATGTTTCAATTGACAAGTTTCACAGTGTACAGGCATAAGACACAGGTGGATAGGACCCTCCTGCCTATCCACCAGTTCTGTATGCTTCCCAGGGCCCCTGGCTAAAACTATTATGAGTTAAATACAACTCGCATGGCAGTTAATGTTGAAGGACATAACACTCACTATCAGTGAACAATTTAATTGTATTATTTATCATGAATTTTATTGCTATGGCAATTGTAAATAGGCAAAGATAATCATTTTCAATTGTCTACCCAAGGATATTTCCTCATATGTTGCTTCTATCATGCTGAGAATTAAAGCAGACCACTGGGTTAGGAAGTTATTAGGTAGCCAAAGCAGGCTCTTTGAGAATGTGAAAATGACAAAAAGGACCCTGATACTTAAGGATCCAGGGATGAGCATTTTAACAAGAGTACAATTAGTTGAGGCATAGAAAACAGAACATATACATAGTATTATTATAGGAAGGGTCAGATTATGTGTAGCCTTTGTAGGCACAAGCAGAAATTTAGATTTTATTTTAGAAGCTATAGGAAGACTTTGAAAAGTTGAAGCAGGGAAGTAACATGACCTGACTTACACATTTAGAAGATTTCTCAGATCAAACTCTATTGGGATGAAATGGGCAGAGGAAATGGAAATACCAGCTGGGACAACTGGAAATGATATTTAAGAATCTTTTATAGGAGGTCAGAGGGTACAGAATGATAATGAGGAAAAAAGGAAGGAAGGAAGGAAGGAAGGAAGGAAGGAAGGAAGGAAGGAAGGAAGGAAGGAAGGAAGGAAGGAAAGAAGACAGGAAGGAAGGAAGGAATTTCTCGAATGTCCTACAATAAGTAGGAAATCAGAGATAAGGAGAAGTATTTAAATAAGTAAGGAAAGTAGTCATCCATGAATGACCTGATACAATGTCATAACAAAAGGCACTCTTGGATGCAGATATGGGAGTAAAAATTAGAATCTTAGTCATTGTCATAAATCCTGAATCTCACCCAGATTCCTTCCGTGTTCAGAATCTCTGAATAGAACCGCTGGCTTTCCTATGTTTTAAACTCTGCACTTCCAGAGTCTTTTTAGGTCTGTAACATATACTGCGTAATAGCAGCAGCTCATTGAAAACAAGAGCTTTAGACTCAGGCAGATAAGGGCATAAAATTACATGCTACCAATTTCAGGCCATACGAATGAGGGACTGATTAAACTTCACTGATTTATGTTCCTTTTGTTGGTAAAACAGGATTATAAATAGCATCTATCTCCTAGCACTGCTGTGGTTGGCAAAAAATATAATCCATATGCAAAGTGTTGAATGTAGTAGTTGGACCATATAAAGTTACTGTTAGGTATTTTAAATATCACTACTCATATGTCGGATTAAAATTATAAGAGTCTATGAGTCTTAAAATTAATGTTTCTTAACATTGGTTGGCATATAATTGATTTATAGCTCATTAACCAGTATTATCTGCTTAAGTTCCTTGTATATAATTATGTCCTATATTTCCTTTATGTGCTTTTCTCTATTTTTGTTTTCTTTGTTCATTTGATGAATAAAAATATTTCATACTTTCTATCCATCTTCGCCCACCCTCCCACACGGCCTCCTATTGCTGCCTTCCTGAAGCACCCAGCAACAGCCTGGGTGTATGCTTGCGCTCATATTTCTCTATGTTTATTCAAACCTATACAGATATATTGTACTGACAAAGGGGAAATCTCACACTATAAATGAATCTCTGACTTAAGGCATTCTGTACATTTTCCATACCAGTAGACTATAATCTAACTCATTATTACCACCGATAACAAAATATTTCATAACAGGAATATCCCACAATGTCTTCAAACATTTTTATATTGATGAATATTTCTACTGATAATGGCTTTGTGTTTTTCTTGTCTATTTATTTATTTATTTTTGCTGTTCAAACTGGTATTGCTATACTAAACGCAAAGCAGATTTATCCTTTCATGTCTGATAGAATTAATTCTGCAAAACCAGAAAGCCAAATCAAGGACTGCTTCCTACTATGCTCTGTGTTGTACAGGTGTATAACACATGTGCATTGGAATGCATTCTGACAAACATGTATGTAGGTGACCAGACATCATTATCACTCATATGGAAAGAAATGGGTATTTTAAAAGAGATATGAAAGAGTGAAAAAAGTGGCGATTCTTCAGATCTGAAAGAGTGAAAAAAGTGGCGGGTGCTATTCTAGAAAATATTTCCTCTTGTCTCTCTAAACTAAAAATTATTTATTGCAGATGTACAAGCTCTGTGGATCGTTAGATTGGCCAACGACATAGGCATTAACCACCGGACATCTAGGACTGTGTGTTTGCACAAGTACAACACATAGGCAGCTGTGTAGGTGGTGTGTGTATGAAAGACCATGAAGATTGGTTGCCTCTAAGTTCTCTCACCGAGGGTTGCATAAGGAATGAGATGAGTACAGATTGTTAACTGACACAAATGAAGGAAATATCTATTGATATTCTAAAGGACACACACACTCTATTATGGCACAGGATAAAATATCCCTCCCAGGAGAAGTTATCAGGGAGGTTATATTAGCAAGACAGGGAAAAATGATTTGCTTTAAAAAGTTTCAATTTTAGGATTTGTTTTTAGAAACTCACCAATGATAGAAGCTGGGGGTAGTCTAAACAACAACTTGAGCCCTGATGATGAACTTTTGACAGAATTTAGAAATCTTCTATTCAGGATTTCCTGTCGTTTATCAGAGTGTTTATTCCTTCTAAGAAATGAGTCTTATTTTTCATGGTTATCAGGTTGACTAGCATGGAGGCCACCTCTTACACATGGGCTTAACGCGTATTAACATTCCTTGTAACGGGCATCTGTAGGGGAACAGCAGTGTTCCAATTATCCTAAGTGTGTTATTATTAGGCAATGTAGACACGAGTCTAAGAAAGTGGTTAACAAACTATGCCTGGAGGACAAATCTGGCCTATGGGCTGTTTTTGTCCAGCTTTGAGATAAAAATGATTTTTTTTTACGTTTGTGAAGGATTGCCATGGACATAAAAAGAGTAAGTGATAGAGAGTCTTTGTACTCTATAGAGTTTAACATATTTACTATCTAGCACTTTATAGAAAATATTTGTTGACCCCTTCTCTAAGGTCATGCTTAAATTTTTTTTAAATCCTTTAAAATCTCCACATTTATAATTTTTTTGCAGCTTTAGTCTATTCGGGGAGTGAGAGTTGTACCCTTTCTCAATTTGATTCCAAAATGAAAAAGGGCACAGTGCCTTATGATCTTAGTTGCATTTGCCGAAAATGTCTTCTATAAACACACTCAGAAGAAGAGCTCATTCTTAAAGAAATGATTGTTTTAAAAAGGAAACATGTGGCTCGGCTCCTGAAGCTCAGGAGTATCAGGCACATTCACCAGAGCTAGGGTACCAGGCACATTCACCAGAGCTGGCAGGTTCAAACCCAGCCCTGGCATGTCAAACAACAATGACAACTACAACCAAATATAGCTGGGTGTTGTGGCGGGCACCTGTAGTCCCAGTTACTTGGGAGGCTGAGGCAAGAGAATCGCTTAAGCTCAAGAGTTTGAGGTTGCTGTGAGCTGTGACACTATGGCACTCTACTGAGGGTGACAAAGTGAGACTCTGTCTCAAAAAAAGAAAAAGGAAATATGTAATACAAAATCTCTCTGACCATAAGTACTATTATCCCTTTGCTTGGTTTAATTACTATCTGCCCCAGCTATACAGTTATCTCACAAGGATGTTGTAAACTGAGATAAGAAAGGGTCCAGGCTGTTCACTAGGTGCAATGGCGATCCACGGCGTTACAACAGTAACTTATTACGTAAGAGATTATAAATGAGAAACTCTTCTGCAAAAGTAACTTTTAGAGGCAAAAGTAAACTTTTAGAGCTAGCAGTGCTACCTTGCTGTGACTTGTAGTGTGTTTTCACATCTAACGAGGCTATTTCTGCCTCCCTCTTCCACATCTGCACAGCGGGAGAGCTCCATTTCTTGCACCCTTAACAGTAAGCACCTCTCTTGATTGTTCTCTTGCTGGCTGTATGTCCCATGGCTCAAAAATAAATCACCACATGATAAACAAACTTGAGGGGAAAATGGAAACACTGAGCAGACATGCTGGAGAAATGCAGACTTCTGTTATTTTAAAGAAGTAGGAACAACATGGTTTGTCTAATTTCCTTATTCCTCCAAGGAAAGAGACCCAGAGTGATAGAATGACTTGCTCCGACAGTAGAACGAGTAATTTCCTTATTCCTCCAAGGAAAGAGACCCAGAGAGATAGAATGACTTGCTCTGACAGTAGAACGAGGATGGGCACCTAGGGCTCTTGAGTGCCCTCCCATGTATTCTCATCATTCCTTTTTGAAATAAAAAGAAAAAGCAAATAGGAAATAGAGAAAAAAGAGAAGACACAGATTTTGGAAAATGAGAAAATGAAATGAGGTTTGCACCCGTAGCACAGTGGTTACAGCGCCAGCCACATACACTGAGTAAGGTGGGTTTGAACCTGGCCCGGGCTGGCTAAACAACAATAACAAAAAATAGCCGGGCTTTATGGCGGGTACCTGCCGTCCCAGCTGCTTGGGAGGCTGAGGCAAGAGAATCGCTTAAGCTCAAGAGTTTGTGGTTGGTGTGAGC
Organism: Perodicticus potto; assembly: GCA_963574655.1. Lineage (NCBI taxonomy): Eukaryota > Metazoa > Chordata > Mammalia > Primates > Lorisidae > Perodicticus > Perodicticus potto. The sequence goes on from CAUYRH010074222.1 coordinate 6,107, forward strand.
TGTGACGTCATGGCACTCTACTGAGGGCGACACAGTAAGACTCTGTCTCAGAAAAAAAAAAAAAAAAAGAAAGAAAAGAAAAGAAAATGAAAGGAAAATGAAGTATGTAAGTACACATTTTAAAGAAGATAGGCCGGGCATGGTGGCTCATGCCTGTAATCCCAACACTCTGGGAGGCCAAGGTGGGTGGATCTCCTGAGTTCAGAGGTTCGAGACCAGCCTAAGCCCCAGTGAGACCCTGCCTCTAAAAATAGACAGGTACTGTGGCAGGTGCCTGTCATCCCAGCTACTCAGGAAGCTGAGGCAAGAGAACTGCTTGAGCCCAAGAGTTTGACGTTGCTGTGAGCTGTCACGTCACTCACTCTACCGAGGGCAACTCTGGGACTGTGTCTCAAAAAATAACAAAGACAGAAAATGACATACGGAATCTCCACATGAGGAACAATTAAAAAAAAGATACAAAGTGGTTAACAAATTGGCAATGCATGTTCTTGTTCACCAAAGCCAGAACTATCCCAGTAAACTAATGCCGAAGTTTCCTGACAATAATTAGCTCTAGTTCTTTGACAGATCATTATGAGAACATTAGCGGGGCATTAGCAAGAATTACCCATTTTTCATGCATTGACTAGATGCCATAGTTGGCCATTAGGATATTGGTGTCTAATAGCTGCACTCTAACTAGCACTTTTCTCCTTCAGCTGAGAGTTACACCTGAAACCTTAGCCCAAGCCATGTAAAGAGATTTGGTTTAAGTACCAATCCACTTTCCTTGTTTAGGAAGAAACTCATTAATCAATCCAAAGAATTAGTTGGCCTGTCTTTGCTCAGCACCACACAGTAATCGACCACTTTCCTCTGATTAAAATGACATGTTAAGCAATTTAGAAAAGAGAAAAGACCGTTGCAGTATCAGCTAGACTTTCTTCGATTACTCCTGAGCCTGCGATTACACTACCTTACGTCTTAATTCAGGACGAGGTCACCTCTCACTGTGTTACCTGGACTCTGAATAATATTCTTGTATTTCATCCATCTCAGCCTTAGTTGCTTTGGCTTATGGAATCACTAGAGTAGAAGTCCTCAATATCCTTATATTAGAAGCACCAAAAAAGATTTCAAAGTCATCAATGTCCAGCCCACATCCCAGCCCAACTGAAACAGAATTTCTGACAGTGGGGTGTGGGTCTCTGTGTTGATTTGTTTGTCTTACACTCACAACCTGAGAATGATGCGCTGTGAGGTTGAGAGTTATTGAATTCTCAAACATATATTTAAGCCCGTTAACCTCGTACACAGAGGGAGATACGCTATATGCAGTGAACAATTTAAAAGTCTGCTAGATTATTCCCAATATTGATGACAGGTGCATTGTTCTCAGTACATGTGAACAGTCTAAAAATCCTAAGCAGAAAAGGTAACTTCGAGGGGGTGTTTTGTGATTTTTTTTTCCCTTTTCCTGCATTTCATCACCTGTCCACCCACACAGAAACACATTTAATTTTGAGTCACATATTTTAGGCGGTATAATTCTCTCACACTACTTTACTTGGATTATGTTTTCCTAATCCAAGAAGGCCAGCGTGGACACCAGGGCAGAGCTCTGCCCTCCCTTTCCTTCCTTTCATTTTCAAAGCTGTATGTCAAAACAACACCAACCAGAATATGTGAAATGAATTATTGAGGTGCTGGGCACCAAGCAGTCACCAAGGCTGGCTGGATTACAGGACAAGCAGGGTGCGTGTAAGTCACTGAGCCCCGCTCAGTCACAGGGTCAGACTCCAGCTCTTTTTATTTCCACAGGAAAAGGAATAACACAACACAAAACCAAAGAGAAAGAAGGTGAGGGGGAAATACCATGTTTACAGGACTCTTTCCCTCGAGTCTTAAAAAGGAAGATTAAAATTAGGGAGAATTAAAATCAGCTGCACAATCTCAGCCAAGATACTTCCATTCTGGATTTAGTTTTCACATCTGTCACATGAAAAAAGTTGGTTAAAATCTTTTCTGATTCTTAGTAAGATTTAAAGTGTTATGATTCTATGAGACAGCTTCTTAGAACACGAATAGCAAGGTGCACACAGCAATACAAGAGAGATCCTTGCCATTCAAGGATTTACTTTTTATTATTTCTACTATTTGAAAGCGCTCCTAAAGGTGCAAGGAATATAATAACTTGGAATTTCCCCATGGCCAGGTGGATTCCAAGTCTAAGGAGGTTTCTGTTGAGGGGACTTTGAACCTGCCCAGCCTCTACATCAGAGGGATGTTCCTATCCTCTACTCATCTTTGCAAATTTAAGGATTCACAAAAGCCTTAGACTATATCTCTCATGATAGTTAGGAAGACCCTGGTATGTCTCCCTGTATTTTATAGAAATATCTTTCCTTAATATGACTGCCTGTTTTAAAATACCAACAAAACCTACTTATCACTTGGAAACTGAATGGAGCAAATAATTTTAAAAGATAATGAGTTCCTTGGGTACTGTTTGGGGTAGTATTTTATATAAACAAAGGAAAGTTAACACCCTTTAAAACAGGCCTATATTTTGTATTTTAGTAGATCTGTATACATTAAAATTTTTAAAGTGTGCACAAAAGAAATAAAGCAAAAAATAATTATCATTATTTATATTGATATTAATACTAATAAAGGAGTATTACAAATAGGTACCATTTACTCAGTACTTACTAGGGTCCAGAAGCTGTACCTTACATGTAAGATATTATTTAATCTTCAAAAGAACTTAGAGAATTCTTATATTTAGTGAGCTCATTTTATAGACGAGGATGAGAGAAGCCCAAGATAGCATGGTTAGTTAAGCAGGAGAGGAAAGTTTATAATCCTGATCTACTTGGACAACCTAAACCTCTTAGCACATAGTGACTATGAAGAACTCAGTTAAGAACGTGGGAATTAGAGCCAAAAGGGCATCTGAAAAGCTCTTCTCTCTCCAAAAGATGCTGTATTTCATTACAGAGCACATTTTATAGAAGGTTCATGCCTTTATATCTCTTACTTCCAAAATCAACCATCTTGGGCAGACATTCAAGGTCCTTACCATCTTGTCATAATCTGTCTTGCCAATGGTCCTCTACAGTATTCACAGCCTACTTATATGGTACATATTCTTTTCATTTATAGAAAATGACATTTTCCATCCCGGAGTCTCTAGCAAATGTGATCAAGGAAGTCTTCATGAAAAAAGTAACATTTAAAGGCCGGGTACAATGGCTCTTGCCTGTCATCCTAGCACTCTGGGAGTCCAAGCTGGGGGTGGATTACTTGAGATCAGGAGTTTGAGACCAGTCTGAGCAAGAGCAAGACCCTGTCTCTACTAAAAACGGGAAAACTAGCTGGGCATGATGGGGGCACCTGTTGTCCCAGCTATGGGGAAGGCTGAGGCAAGAGGATTTCCTCAGCTCAAGAGACTGAGGTTGCTATGAGCTATGATGATGCCATGGCACTCTGCTCAGGGTGACAGAATGAGATTCTGTCTCAAAAAAAGAAAAAAAGTGACATTTAAACTGAATATTAACAGGTGGAGATTAGAATTTCAAAGGAGGAAAGGTGAGCATTGAAGTTTCGTTTGATCAAATAAGGCCATGGGACAAAGATATATTTAAAACACAATGTTTATTTGATATTACAGAGTTAGACAGAAAAATAGTGACAATGATGTTCGGTACAAATTTTGGATCACATGATGGAGAACATGGATGCCAGGCTAAGAACCATGTGCTTTCTATTGTAAACATATGCAATTAACAAAGGCTTCTAAAAACAGCACTGATTGGAGTAGCATTAGTAGAAAACCTAATTAGGAACTGGCATGAAGGATGGATAGAGATGAAAAAACCGGAGATGGAGAGACTCAAGGACTCAGGACAGGTTCTAGGAATAAAAGTACAGGAAGAGGAGGTGACCGAGGCAGGAAGCATTATAAATAAAGAGTTATCATATTTTTTTTTTTTTCTGCATTTTGGCCAGGGTCAGGTTTGAACCTGCCACCTTTAGTATACGGGGCCGGCACCCTACTCACTGAGCCACAGGCGCCGCCCTGAGTCATCATAATTATAACAAAGCAGATATTGAAGGTCAGGTGGAGAAGTGTCAGGTATGCCCAATATACACAGAAGTACTCAGTAAACGATAGTTGACTGCATGAACCATGGTTTAAATAGCACACGTGTCCCCAAACCGTGTATAACGATTTTGTATCAATGAAAAATTAACAAACACGCCCATAGTCCAGTGGTTTCATAATAGAATATGGAAATCAAAATAGGAAAACAGAATTTTTTTAGTCCCGTGGAGGAGACGGTAAGTTGGATTATAGATGTGAGCATGTAAATCAGAAGGCAAACGGCATCAAAGTTTCCCAGTGGGAATATGAAGATAACATGAAAACTGAGACTGAGTAGCTGACACATCAGCTAGACGTGCAGAAGTTGACATAGATATGGACATAGAGTTGGTGCTTGCAAATATTATCTACTTTCATAATTCACACTAAAAAGAACGTGTAGTAAAAAGACCAAGGGGACATATCCATGTTTGGATTGACGGTGGCAGGGAGGCTAGGGAGAAAGTGGCATTGAAACCAGTAAGAGACAGAAGTGACAAGGACAGTGCGACAGTGGAGAAAGTACTGGAGAAGCATGAAGGGAAAAATACTGAGGCCACTTACTCTGAAATTAGAAAGTCATCACAGAGATGCACACATTGATGGTATTTTTCAAGATTTCAAGAAAACTTTTGGTCAATTCACCAGAAGGTAAAAATGAACAGACAGCTGTTGATTATTTTTTGTTATTGTTGTTTGTTTCATTTTGTGTTTTAGAGATAGGTCTAACTCTGTTGCCCAGGCTAGAGTGTGGTGGCATCATCATAGCCCACTGCAACCTCAAATCCTGAGCTCAAGTGGTCCTCCAGCCTCAGCCTCCTGGGCAGCAAGCACCACAGGTGAGCAACCATGCCCAGTGAATTATTTTATCTTTTGTTTTTTGTAGATATGGGAGTCTTGCTATTGCCCAGGCTAGTCTTGAACTCTTGGCTTCAAGTGATCCTCCTGCCTCTGCCTCTCAAAGTATAGATAGGTTTACAGCATGAGCCAGTGCACCTGGCCTAATTTGATTCTTGCCATTTTGCAGGTTTTAACAATTTACACCAATAGCTGCCTCTATCACTCAGACGCACCTTACTCTGATGTTGGCTGGATCTAACTAAATGACTTTTCCATTTTCATAAATCTTTTTTAAAATAAAAATAAAGGCTCTTATTTCAACATGAAAAATATTTTACTAAATGCCAACAGAAAGCTCTGGAGAAGAAGAGGCAGCTAGATTATACACAACATCTCTTTCCTGTTCTTCCAAAGTGGTTGCCCAACAATTGGGCAGGATTTAATTTTCAGCTTCACTGTCTTCTCTCTTTCTCTGCTTCTGATCCTCAATAAACAAAGTAAAGAGACGGAAACATGCAAAGTTTTTCTTTGAAGATGATGCCAAAGGAATCTGGCAAAAGACAACTCTAGTTCTTTTCACCCACCCTAATGTACACTGAGGACCATAGTTGTGAGCACAAACACATTTGAAGGTGAATCAAGGCTGACATCTTTAAAAAAGAAAAAGATGAGCCAATAGAACACACACTGAGGTGAAGAAACACCAGGCTAGGCCAAAACAAGAAGAGGTGTGTTTGCAAATCTCCAACAGAAAATTCCTAAGCCAAAGCAAAAGGAACCAGTCTAAGGACCCAAGTTCTAATTGCAGATGTCACATTTGTATCTTGGAGGCAGAGGAAAGAGGTTTGCAGCAGGCAGACAGTATGCTGAGACTTCTCTTCTGACCTTGGGCCAAGACAATCTGTTTCTTAACTGGAGGCAACTGTAATCTATTCTGTGAACAGATGGTAGAGAGGAAAAAATGCAAACACAGCCTCTCTAATGTGTCTTCCAAAGCTAGCCTACTTCCAGCTGTGGCAGGATAGGCAATGGATAGTAAAGGTGCTCGTTGGTGTGTAAAAATTACACTAAGAGCAGAAAAGACCCTTCTGATAAGCTGATAGGCAAAAGGGCCTGCTTTGGGTAGAGTGATGCTGGATACATTTGCATTGCAGTCACTTTTATATTAGTTACAGCTCTTAACACTGATCCATGATTTCCCCCTCTAAAACAGGCCTTTTATCTTGTTCAAATTCTATATTCTCAGTCCTTTCATGATAACAAAATATGTGTTTTTTTTTTTTTAATTTTTCATTTTCAGCTTACATTGGACTATTTAAAAGCCAGAAATGGAATTGGTAAATTTGGTCACATGATTTACTAATGCATGGTAGGGCCACCAGAAAAGACTTAGCAACCATAAACCCCTCCCTGGACATAAATTCAAAGGGAAATATACATGCAAGCACAAATGCCCATGAAATGTCTAGTAGAGGATAGCGTCAGCCTTGAACATGGTGCTAATACACCTTTTGTATTGGTAATTCTCTGCTGACTTCTCAACCTAGACAAGGTGGTAGTTAATAAAACTATTACTAATTCTGTGAAAATTTTATTTTACTTAAAATAATAAAAAATAATTTTAGGCATTATATAAACTCTAATTGCTAAGAAAAGAGTGAAGAGTGTGGAGGTTTTAACCTGAGGAACAAGCTCTTCCATAACTAATTATTACTGCCATGTCCTGTCTAGTTAAACAAATGATGACAATTTTAGCAGGAATACTATTTAAAATGAATAGACCCAGTATCCACTGGTTGCGAATAATACAGATAGAGACTTATATACTGAGTGGGACCTTGGACACAATTACCTCAAAATGAATGAAAAAGCGATTTTCCAAGTAAAAAATTAAGCATGTCTCCTACTTTTAAATTATATATATTATATACTTTTAAATTTTATATAGGTGTATATATATATATATATATATAAACATGTCTCCTACTTTTAAATTATATAATTTGTATATACACATATACATATTTTTTATATATGTAAAAAATTTACTTACAATCAGCAATATTCATTGATAGCCATCACATTCCAGACACAGTCTGAGGGATCTAGGTTTTCAAAGTTAAATACAAATGTAGACACAATGACCAAAGCAAGCAGTCATACAAGTGAAAAATAACAATCCAATGGGATATGTTTTATGTTGGAGACTAAAGGTGCCATACGTTCAAAATGAAATGAGAGCCAGTTCTTTTTGTTAGTTGGAGAAGACTCCACATAGAAGATAAAGCTTAAGTAGGGTCTTTAAGGATGGCACGGGAGTTTACCAGGCAAAGGCAGAAAGTTTTCAAAGGACATTTCACAGAGGGGAGGCCGTGTATGAAGGCAAGGAAGCAAAGGTAATAAGATGAGATTTGAGATAGTTGGAAGACGTTCCATAGAGTTGGAAGGGGAAGAAGGAGGGCAATGAAAGAAAAGGCAAGGACCAGGCTAAGTGGTAAGAATAGTATCCATATTTTGCAGGACATTACGAGGTTATGAAGTAGACACTTGTGCAGGAAATTTTTCACTGGTCTGCTCATATCTCCGCCAGTCCCCTACCATTTTTGCGTGCACTATTTCCCAGTGGGGTTCACTCAGAACAGCCAGCACAGAGGCTCCTTGGCAGAGGGCTCTCAGGCTGCTAGTTTGTTCTGTCTAATATAGAGAGCTCTTGAAGTATCCACGCTTTACACTGTCCTTAGAACTCCTCTGTGGAGTTGGCTTAATGTGATCCATTATGGGGTTTTGCATGATACTGCACTGTCACTTGGGATACTTCCTTTTCCAAATCTGTGTTCCTATTTTTCTAAGAATAATTCCTGATAAATCACTTTGACGCAATTCCTCATTTTAGGTTCCACTTTTTTGGAAGTCCAATGTCAAATACCCTTTTAACTTATAGATGTGAGCTGTGAAAGTAAGTCCGTAAAGATAAAGTTTTATTGATAAACTAACTATAAAGCCATGATGAAATAGGAAATCTGTTTCTAACTAGCTTTTGGTATATTGCAAGATTGGTGGCATTAACAATAAATGGGATTATACATACAAACTACATTTGTAGGGACCACCAAGCAAGCGAGGCTTTCGCTGTCCCATTTGTACTTGCAGTACTGTTTCAAGAATATGTTCTGGGTTGGGAATAATTATATGACGACGTGCGGTTCTGGTCCTCTAACTCCAGCACTAAGGCTTCATCTACTTCCATCCATCTAAGGCACTTGTTTTGCAAAGGATTTTGATTTCTCTTTTTATTGCAAAAAATTTGTTAACCCTACATATGTAAGATTAGATGACAATCAAGTAATGGGAAACCTTATTTTGTTGGTAAACATACAGGAGCATCTCCCTAGGCCCATCCCAAACTCAATCTCATGGATATTTCACTAACTGCTAGAAAAGCCTCAAATTCCTTAATGATTAAAGGCAACCACATAATTACTTTTTTTAAATTTCTTTTAAGTTATTATTATTATTATTATTTTTTTTTAGAGACAGAGTCTCATTTTATCGCCCTCAGTAGAGTGCCGTAGCGTTACAGCTCACAGCAACCTCCAGCTCTTAGGCTTAGGCGATTCTCTTGCCTCAGCCTACAGAGTAGCTGGGACTACAGGTGCAAATGATTACTTTTTGATATAAATACATAACATTATCCATGATTATAATAATACCCTTGAGAACGACATTCATATGAGCCACTCCTGCTCCTAAAGCCTGACTTAGAAATCCTCAGAAATCCCCCTGCTGCCCCTGGCATCAAGAATTATGTCTATAACTTTGAACCAGAGAAAAACTTTAGTACATTTTCCACTAAAAAATGATACCTTGCTCTATCACACTACCTATGCACAAGTACTTCTGTGTGACAGATGCCAATACCTGCAGCAATCTCATTCTTTAGATCATGACTCACTCCAGCCCCTCGTTACATGCACTTTCTAATTGCCAGGACCGGACAATTTTAGACAGAAAGACAAACCACACACTGAGACCAATGATGACTGATATCAAGTGATGTTTTCTTCTGGCCATGACTCATCCTCTAAATGCCTCATCCCATTCCAAGTTTCCAAATTCATCGAACTAATATGTGTGTGTGTTTCCCCCTAAATCCATCACAAGAGGACACAATCTATCAGCCAGTTTAAATATGTAAAATTATCCCCTCCTCCGTCATTCTCTCCTTGATCACTAGCTTTTAAAAGCTCCATGGCTGCCAAAGTACAGTCCCATTTACGTTGACTGACAATGACCTAGAGAAGAGACCTCAAAGCCACATATTTCCAAGTATTATTGAGAGCTGCGCAGACCATCTCTCTCTTTCAATCTCATCCCTACGGTTCCTTTCCCCTTGGTAATCACTGGTCCTCTCTACTTTCTGTTCCAAGATAGGGAACCAGCAGGCAGTGCTGAAGCAAGAGTTAAAACACTCCAACCAGCGTGATCCACGACAAGGTGTGGTGACTAAATGTAGGACCAAGATGGCAAGGAAATCAGCTGCTGGTAGACGTCACTGCTCAGCAAACTATAGTATAATTTATCAGCATGCTGAAAGAAACTCCAGGGGACACCATAACAATTGTGAGAGGGACCTTATGAAGTAAACATAAAGGGGAGGGTTCCCAGTTTTAGAAAATCACCATCCTTTTGAAGAAATAACTTAAATACTCCTTCCCCTTTGCTTATGATTAAGCCACTGCTTAAATTAAAAGAATAGAAAAAATAGATGCCAAAGTCCCATTCTCCTTAGCAGGGAAAACTAGCACATCTACCCTGTCTGTGGCATAGACTGTATATTTCCTCAATAAAACTTAATTTTGCTGTATACTGTCAGCTCACTCACAAATTCTTTTTCGTGTTAAGCCAAGGATGCACTTGGACTCCAAGTGAGTCCCAAGCATTGGGAATTGCTGTCCTATGCCACTTCTGTCATTCTATTCCTTTTATTTCTTTTTACCTTCACAACCTACCTTGCTTTACATGTACTGACTTGTACATTCATTTCCTTTCCTGAAAATAAAATAAAAAACTTCAAAGGGACATGGATGATCTCTCCTGCTTTAATAATTAAAAATGAATCCACCACAATGCTTTCTCTACTATTCCCAGTGTTCACATTAGATCAGAAATGGCATTCACAGCCCTCAAAGGAAAGAATAGTTCCCACCCTGAAATACATGGCAAGCTGCTCAGCTCCTTCCTGGAACCAGCGTGTTACCAGTGGGTCTGTTTCAAAGTAAGTGCAGCCCAAATATGGAAAAGAAGGATTTGATAGTGTTTGATAATTCACAATTTAACAGCGAAGGAAAGACGGCTCTTTATTAAATGCAAATAAAACGAAATGAAGTCCGGCTGTCTGGGTGCAGATAGAAATTACACAAAGCCCATAAGCCACTGTGGAGATCTTAACTACTAGACGGAACAGGGCTCTGGGAGCTGCCAGCAAGCACAAATCCCTTCTCTGAAGAGGCGTGCACCCTGCATTATCTCCAGAGAAAGACTCAGATTATACAGTCTGCTTAGAAAACGAAGGTGTGACTAGAAACAGGACAAGTACAGCTACTTTATGGAAGGGGAACATGATTTATTTTTAAAGTACTTCAGCCTCTCTAGTTCCTATTATTATTTTGTACGGTGAGTTTTGTAGGGTGGCTTTTGCTAGCCCTAAGACAATTACCTGTTTTTTTAAAGGCTCAAGAAACAACCTTCCCAGAGGAAAATAAAAATAAAAAAAAAATAAAAATCTCAAAATTATATAAAACATTTACACTGTCCTAGACTATGAAAATTCATAATAGCAATATGATTGCTTCATAATAGTCACAAGTATAAACTTAAGAATACATTAATAATTTTATATCTATAGTATTTTTATGACTTTGTTAGGTTTACTGATATATTAAAACAGTAAAAGTAATTCAAAAGGTATGGAATCAGATTTTTTTTCTTTATTAATTAAGCTCCAGGCTCTAATGAATAATATTTTGGAGGAAGGAGTAAAGCTAGATTTACAAAACTGAGGATATTCAATGTGGCCGCCAGATTTATTTACTGAAAAAAATAATACATGAAATATATTATTCATATTATACATGAAATATGTTATTCACTAGGTAAAAAGATCCTTAGTGATAACCAGATGAAATTCACATCACTTCTCATGCAATTCTGTCCTCTAAGTTCTAATTTCTGATCTCCACACATATATTCTTAGACAGGGGGAAGAGCTCATCTTTGTGTCAAGGAGTTTGTGTCTCACTCCCCACCTTGAGATTCCTTTCTCCTGTCACTACTGAAATTCAACACAGGCGTCAATGCAATCTTAAACCCTTTCTTTCTGTGGACCCTGCCCTGGGTGTACATCTCCCTTCTCTGTGGTGTTATGACACCTGTGTTCCTTAGCACTCCTTTTGGTACTCACAAAGTTTGTAAAAGTACTATGTCTGCTACTCTACATTGCTTGTTAATTACTTTCACACATCTATCACATCCTGCCAATAAATTATTCATTTCGAGAAAGCAGAGATGGTATTTGAGAGCTACTCTCTATTTTCTGTAGTATCTAATATCATATCTATCATATCTTCACCCTACACATATTCCTTGGACTCTAGACATGTCCATCTATTGGTCTAATCAACACCTCCCTTAAAGAGTCTAATAGACATCAAACTTCCTGTATCCAAAATATAACTCTTAATCTTTTCCCCTCAAAATCTTCTCACTGTTTTCTTTATTTCAATTTTTGGAAGCTCCATGCTTCCACTTGCCCAGGCCAAAATACCTTGGATTCACCTTTCTGTCACATTCCACATTTCATTCTTCTTATTTCTAGCATTAAAGCAAGTCCAAAATGTGATCACTTCTCTCTTCCCCTGCCAGTGCTTTTGTCCAAGTTCCCATCATTAGAATACTATTACAGTATCTTGTCTCCTAACTGGTCTCCTTGCTTCTACCCTGTACCCTGCAAACTATTCTCAACATATGAGCTAGGTAGTTCTTTGAAAACATAAGTTGGATCATTCCACTCTTCTTGCCAAATTCTGCCAATGCCTGTCCATTTCAGAAAAAGAGTAAAAGTCTTACGTGGGTAAGTGTGGAAGTCTTAACAGTGACCCATAAAGCTGTATAGACCTGGTATTACTTACCTCTTCGATCAATCTCATCTCCTATCTCCACCTGGCCCCCTTGCTGTTCCTTGAATTCTCTAGGCAAGTTTCGGCCTTACAGTATTTTCATCCCTGCCCTTTAACCTGGAAGGATTTTCCCTCAGACTATCCTATTCAAAACACCCCGTGGCAATTAATTATAATCTTTCTCCATTTAATTTTTATGACTCTTATCACTATCACAATAGCATGCTAAGATACCTCTTCTGCATTTCTGTTATTATCTCTCTCCCTACACCAGACTGTAAGCTTCGTGAAGACAGAAATTGTGTTCACTGCTCTAGTGCCTACTGCCAGGTATTGCCAGGCAATGGGGGGTGCCCAATAATTATCTTGATGATTAAAAACAAATTCAGAAAAAGGAACCAGTCAGAGAAAGCACCTTTCTCTTGCAACCTCAGCAGTTGTGGGGGTCTCACGTGGCCATGAGTGGTAAGCTGTAGGCCAAGATCTGCCACTGGTTACCTACATAGCTCTAAGAAAGGCCTACAATTCTCCTTGCCTTGGGCACATATCTATAAATGTGTTAGGATGCCTACCTCCTGCTTGACTCTATTATATATTGTTTTGTACAATTTTCTTATGTGAATATCTAACTTCTAAAACAGAGTTGAATGTCTTCTCTTTTATGTAGTAGTCTGTACCCAATAATGTAAGATTGGTAAATATGATCTCTATCATTTTGAAGTTTATACTCTGATGCAAAAAATAGCTGTACAATTAGACATATAATAAAGACACTATTAGGCTTTATAATCTTGTATTATCATCCTGAGCTTCATAATACATACTCAATATATAACACCTGTCTAGTTTACAGTGTCTGCTCAATAAATGTTCACTGAGAAAAAAAGATAGTAAAAAAAAGATTGTAAAACTACATGTATAAATTGCTGTTGAGAGTTAGTGTTCTTTAAAGAAGGGAGAAAGGAAGAGAAGATTCCATGAGATGACTCTGTGTGATCAGAGACACTGTCTCTCTAACTGCTAAATCTGGATAGTCAGATACTTAGGAATTTCTTTAATTTGACTGGTAATCTGATAAAGAGCTGGGAAAGATAGAAGCTTTTAAGAACTTTTGTTTGTTTTAATGAAAGAGATGCTTTTTGGACTAGGTAGTTCCTAGATTACGTGAGAATATCACTCAAAAAAGGAATGTGTTTGCAGAAACTTCAAAAAAAAATGTATCTGAGGAGGGAAAAAAATTTTTTTAAAATTTTATAACTGGTGGAAGCCCAGGTAAGGTCTTTAATTTAGAAGATAAATGCCATGAACGTGTTCTCAGTATAAATGGACCATTAATGTATAAAAAACCTATATGTACCAACCCATGTTCTAGCTGTTAAACATAAATAAGCCATCACTTTTCTCAAGGATTTGGCAGTCTCATGAGGCAGAATCATAATAATGTAAATGAACTGAATAGATAGTTTTGAGTATAAAAAGGTTACCTAGTCAAGAGAAATGGAGGTCTGAGAAAGCTTTCTGGAGAAGGTGAGGATTGAGATGAGGGCCAAAAGAAAAGTTAGAATTGGGCATGGGAATGGTTGGAAGAAAACTGTGAATAATAAAATTGAACACTGGAAGATTTGGAAGAAGCTCAGTGTAGTTAAACTTCAAATGGATTGGGAAGTAAGAGGAAGGCAGAGGTGGAAGGAAAAGGTAGACGGAGAATGATTTCGAATGAGACTATAAAGGCGGGTCAGGAGGTGCAAAATTACAAATCTCATTTACCTTTAGAAGAAATTTTGATTTTATTCTAAGAATAATGGGGAGTGTTATAGAAAAGCAGTGCTCTAATTGGAGTAGCACTGGCATGTAGGAAGCCACAACTATTTTAATGCAAAGAGCAGAAAAAGATTGAAGGTGCAACACAGAGCCCTGAATCCCACTGGATGCTCTTCCAAAGACCTAAGTAAGACACAACATAGAGCTGAGCATGGGTGGCAATAATGGCAGAGGGAAATAAAAGGGAGAGAATAGAAGGGTTAAGGAGGAGAAATGTTAGAGAAGGACAGACAGGAACACACTGTAGAAAATATCGGTAAAAGAGAGGGAAGTAAATGTTGCAGAATGGTTAGGATCAAACACAGAAGAGATGCGCTAGATACAGAAAAACAGTTGGGGACTGGTGAGAGCACAGAGGCTTTGCCATTGAGAGGTGTGGGGGTACAGTTCGTGGTAAGAAATACTCTGCCTGGGTCTTGCCTTCTGACTCTGCAGGTTGAAGTCAGATAATCAGTAGAGTCATGGAGAGAAAGAATTCTTTTTGATCCACAAGTTATAGCCCATTGATCAAAAACTACTGACCAGCAGCCAGAGCTGATGTGAATTACCAAGTCTGACATTACAGCACATCTATGTTCATACACATGTCTAGACCCTGTCTTAGGCTCACTTGTGTAGAAAGCATTTGTAAGTTGTGACAAGAGACTGTATCCAGAGTGCTGGGTTTATTTGGTCCCTGAGTTTGATGGCCAGGAGTAAAGAAAAGAAATACAGAGCAAAGAAAAGCTTCAGAATTAAAGTAAGAAACCTCAATTCTCCCTTAAATAGGTTTTCTATGCTTCATTCTTTTTGAACTACTCTGGAAAATCTGTGGACTAAAAGTTAGACTCATACTTTCCACAAATTTCCAAATAAATTCTGACTTTCATTTTTCCCTTCTATATTACAGGAGATACTACCTGACTAATTTATTTTGTTCTTACTTTGCATTACAAAGGTATAGATTTCTAATGAGAGGGTTTTTCTTTCCTCTAACTTAATTCCTAATCCACGAGATGGTCAAATATATCAACATTTGGTATTGTCATTAAGCATCCAGAAAGTCAAGTCTCCTTCCCTGCTTGACCTGCCCACATCAGCCACTTCAATCTTATTTCGTTTCAGCACCACTCTTGTTTTCTAAGTACAGTTTTGTTGTTTTTTTTATATGCCACTTTTGATTTTTTTATCTCTACAATGGTTTGGTTGTACTGCTGTAACATGCACTAAATGCTATGGGATGGGGCCACCAGCAAATAGTGTCACATCTCTTTATCCCAACCTTCAGAAAAGAAATATGTAAGTCTGGATGCTCACAAGAGAAGACCCTCTGATAGGAATGATCCCATTCTGCTTTTAGCCTTGTAGTTTCCCAGGACGTAGAGGATAAGAGCAAGGGAAGGGCTTACAATCAATTATCAGTCACTTCCTATCCCTCCGTGCTTTGCCATAAGCTGAATATCTCAGAGCTTCCATGCAAAATCCAGCAAAGACTTATTAGAAAAAAAGCTTTGGCCCGGGCTATATTGTACATGTGGGGTGATTTCTTCATACTGCATTACCGCATACCCTCCCTCGTTGACTTCGTCGTCCTGTCCAACCCTTCAAGACTCAGGTATAATCTTCTCGTCTAAGTCTCACCTGACTGGGCCCTGATTGTTTGCGATGAACTGGGTCTCTCTTCATCAACTCCCATAGCCATTCACACTTATAATTAGTTCACTATTCATGGACAACAGACCAAGTTATATTCACAGACAACAGACGAAGTGTTCTGTAATATGATATCATCAAATAGATACACATAGAAATATATATATATATATTTATTAAGTTATAAAGTCTGTTCACTCTGTAGACTGTAGCCTTATTGAGATCAGAGGCTTGTCTTGGTAGTTTTCACTCCTTACTGCCTAGTAGTACACCCAACATATCGTAAGAAGTTAATGATTTTTTTTAATGGAAATAATTAAACCACATGCTAGACTGAGAGGAATCTTATTTAATGCTCCCACTGCCCAGCATAGCAACACAAAACAGAAAATTCAACCACTGTCATTTTCCAAAAATATGTAATACCTCACTAAACTATTCTGGAAATCATTTGGTGACTTACTTCTTAAGTATACTATGAAACAGCCAGTATTATGCTATTTTAAAGTGATAATGTTGTATTTTATCTGTGAATTCACAGGTTGGGGCTAAAGAGCAAATTTAGGTTAATATATCTAAATAGCTAATAGACATTAGCACATCATTCATTAAGATACTATTTGCAATTCTATTACAATGAATAATCGCTTTTCATTAAGAAGGATCTTGACGGTTTCTGAAAACTGTCATCATGTGAAACTGTTGACTGAAGACAGGCCAGGCTAGGAAAACGAACCGTGTGCCTATTACTTCTACCTGTGCCACTCTAATTCAAAAAACAAACAAACAAACAAACAAAAAAGCAGCTTATCTCAGTAAGTTAAAGACTACTAGTAAGGAAGTATTTTAAAAATGTTGACAACAGTATGTCTGCAATCTTTGTTTAAACTAACAACAACAACAAAAAACTTCATTGCTTATAGAAATACAAATATATTGTATATATAACTCCACATTAGTTTTCTGATAATTAATTCACTATTGACAGCTGACCAAGTTAAGGCTGTATGTGAGTACATATATATACACACGTGTAAATACATACTATATCCACACATATGTATATAATCAAGAAACATACACATACGATGTGAATATATACATGTAACTGACTGAGTTGATTTACTCACAGTATGCGCTATGACTGTCTTTAGTGATAAAAGACAAATTTACTATACATAATACTAGATGACATACAGCCCCCTCTAATGTTAATTGGACCACTGTTCAGCATTCCTGGTATATTCCTTGAACTCTAACATCACACAGTGGACGTGTGTGTGTGTGTGTGTGTTTTACGTGTATAATACGTACATCTTTACACCTTTTACCTGTCTTCCATCAGTCATGCTCCTTTTCCATCCACCTATGTTTCAAATAGAAGCTGCCACATTACTCTGTTTCTAAACCGAACATGGTCCGGAGTTGGCCAATCACTGCATCCTATTCTTCTGATCACAATGATTAGTCCAGAGAGGGCATAAAACACAAACCAAGTTAATTAACTGCCTCCAAGTTAGGGAAATAAAATAATTTATTGTCCAAAATGGATTTTTTTTAGAGTGAGCATGTTATTAAAAATTATGCTAGAGCAAGAGGCTTGCAGACAATGTTTTGGAAAATAAAGGCTAATAGTAATCTTCTTTCTAGAGATTTTCCTAGGGATGTTGGCTTGAAGTTTCCTTTCTTTAATGATGACAACTTAATAATTGTAATGATAAGCTCTGTGCTGCCAGCAACCCTCTACTCCTTTGATATGTGGAAAAAGTCAATGAGCAGCACAGAAGAAAGTTGTCAAAAAAGAGAATATGCAGA
This sequence comes from Perodicticus potto, assembly GCA_963574655.1. Classification (NCBI taxonomy): domain Eukaryota; kingdom Metazoa; phylum Chordata; class Mammalia; order Primates; family Lorisidae; genus Perodicticus; species Perodicticus potto. Next base: position 23,519 of record CAUYRH010074222.1, read on the forward strand.
AACAAGAGTTGGAGGGGAGAAAATAAGAGACAGTGCACAAGAGTTAAAAAACTCAGACCCCATTGCATCCTGAGACCCTTTTCAATTACAACTTTAGAGACAATTGTTTTTTCTGAAGCTAGAAAAATGTGAGTTTCTGTTGCCTAAAGACCTTAATGAAAAGAAGGATTATAGACCATCTAGTTTAATATCCTTGTTTTATACACAAGAAGACTGAGTCCCACATATAGTAAAAAGGCTTCTCCAAAGTTTCAGAAATATTTTCAAGTAGGTAAATAACTCATTTTTTATTATTCCTTTATTATTTCATTTATCTTTTTATCTTGAAATATTTCTTCTAAATTATGAGTTTGTTCCTTCATATCACACACAAACTCACCATCCTAAGGGAAACCTATATCCTCTAAAGAAAACATCTTGATACATTCTTACATCCCTTCCCCAGAGAAATTTTAAAAATGTTTCTAGAATTAGAAACAGATAAATGAATGAAATACAGTAATACTTTGAGGTCTGCCTCTAAAGAGTTTCCACTGTAATGATGAAAAATGGACAAAAGTAATTTCCACACCTGTACAACAATGGACAAATTTATATTATGAAGTATTCCACATCTCCAGATACTCATACTTCTGTAGGAATTCACTTATGCACATAGTTACTTCTATGAAACTATGACTATAAAACTACCATGAGAATAATCAACCTTTACAGAAGCAATGCTGCTAGTTTGGAAAACGAAAGACATTATATCTAAGGGATAGTAACTTGGAAACTTTTAGAGATTTGAAACATCTCATATGTTGGAATTTTTATGAGGAGAGACACCATTTCTATCTGTTGGGCAAAGTAGGTAGAATGAAGGTATGCAGGACTATCTCTGCGAGAATAGCCTCAACGGGGGCAACCAAGTGAGTAAATGCAGGGATTAAAAATTTAAAAACAGCCGCCTCCTCCTTGGTGGTGTCCGGGCTGCGGCAGCCGGCTGAAGAACCAGGGGGCTGAATGACAGGCAAGGAGGGGAACCTCCAACCCCCACCGGAGGCTGCAATAGCCAAAAAGGCCGGACAACTGCCGAGGAGACACCTGTACCTTGGTGTCTCCTTCACTTTACACTTAGGACTAAATGTGGAACCCCGCATTTCCTATGCCTAGGTCAATTTCATGTGAATTTCCTAGGCCTCAATTCCATGAATGGACTGTGTCCATCATTGATACATTCATTCACTTTGCTCCGGAGGAAGGAACTGTGTTGGTTCACTGATACATTCATTCACCTTGCCCACGGCAGAAGGGACTGTGTTCATTAGTTTCCTGGCCAAGGAATCCATACACCTATATATACCCCGAGACTAAAAGCCTAAAGGGGGAGACGGGGAAAGACCAGGAGAGAAACGGAGAGAGCTTTTCTCTCTCTACTCTCTGTCTCTACCAGGAGCTTTTGTGTTTTCTGTATTCTTTTCTGTAAATAAATTCTGTCTTACCAAAGAAGAAAATGCCATGAAGGCTATGTTAAACAGTTTGATGAAAACTTTTCAGATTGTATATGAAACCAGCACATTGTACCCCTTGACTGCACTAATGTACACAGCTGTGAATTAATAAAAAATAAAAATTAATAAATAAATAAATGTAAAAAAGGAAGTCTAAACATACAAGAGTCAGTCTGGTCATTCAGAGCCGGAGCCAGTGGTCAGTAGAGGTGGATGCTAAAGACTTGAGACAAGGAACAATGTCTGTTTCTATGAATACCTTTAAACACCTAGATATGTATCCTAGAGTTGGCTTTTGCATTCTCAGCTTATTGAATGCAAAAATAAATATTCACCACAGACGGTAGATGAATTTGATTAATTTGGAAGATTTATTTCTTTCTATACTTCAAAAGAAAAAAAAAATCCCTTGGAACAAATCTAAACAATCTATAAGTCAGAAAGCTTGCATTAATCAAGTCCATGTTAATAAAATTTAGTTAAAAGTCTAATTGGAATGATGTTGTGTGCTCTTAAAAATTTATGGATTGAAATATATATGGCTTTATCATTTTACATACTTTGTCAAGATTGATATACTGAATCTCTCTCTCATATTTGATTAATTAACCATGTGAAAAGTTACAAAATGTAAGTTTGGCTTAGAATCTTTTACATGTTAAAATAAAGAGATTTAAGGGAAAAGTGTTTCCCTTAAAGTTTTAATTCACAGTTAAATAAGAAATGAAAGAAATGTAATGTTAAATAGTTCACCATTTGAAATGTTACTGTGGATCTTAACAGCAAGAATGGGTATGAATATTCTATTTGTTCCATGATTGTATTGTTTGCAAGTTTTAGATTCACTTGTAAATATAAAATCAAGTTAAGGGTCTAATTCTTGTGATCTAATTGTGAAAACTGAAATTCTCTTTATTTTTAATGTTTCAGAAAATATTAGCATCTGCCTCCTTTTGAGGGGTCTCTAATAAAGTAAAAATATGCCCAGGTACTAGCAGATGTAAGTGGTTTAAATAGTTTAAATTATTGTAAATTCTCAAAAGGCAGTTTCTAGCTCCTTACGAGAGACTTTCATTGTCCTTTACACATTTGTGTAATTAATAGAATAGATGAATTGATTGATGGGTGGATGGGTGAATGTAGTTGGTAGATGGATGAATAGGTGGGAGGATGTAAATAAGTTGAACAGCCAAGAGAAGACATACCTTCATTGTTACTACAAGGATAATGATGACCATGAAACTATTCTGTATCTCTACAGATAACGAAAGTACAGCAATTTAATTTAATTGAACAAAAAAGGTATTTTTTTCTTCTCATTAGCCTATCTTAGACATTTAACATGATTCAAAGAAAGGGGACAAAATTGTGTTTATTACAGTAAATGTCAAAAGCCACATTCCTAAATTATAGGACAAATACTTTTCCTTAGAAATTTTCAACTTGTTACCTTCTATGTAGATATTCAAACATATGGCAATTCTGTTTCTCTCCTTCTAAATATCTCATTTTCTAGTACCTAAAGTCAGCTTAATAATGCAACTCAGGACGTTTGGACATGTTAACATTATACAAAATAAGGATTTATTGAAAAGAAGGTGAATCAATGTGAAGTGGAAATAAGATGAGCCCATGATCATTGAATTCAGAAGTCAAGAGTTTTATTCAAATTGACTTATCTGTGAGACTGATAGTCCAAAAGTAATGTATTTTCTTCCTAAAGATAGGCAGCTTGAAAAGACTCAAAGAACATGCACAGCTGAGTGGCACTGACCATAACATTTCTGTGAGTAGGAGGTTGGAGTAATTTGCCAGTCTCTGAACAATAGGACTATCTGGATTACACTTTGGGGGTGTCTCATTTTCTGTTATCTTGCAATATCAAAATTGCAAGAATTATAGATGCTATGCCATTACCTTCTAGACAGACAAGCTACTAAATTATTTCTATGGGAAACATGAGCCACTTATCTTCCTGATAAGGATGGAAGACAAGTGAGGAGTGTCTGGGAGGCAATGCTAGGGACTTATCTGTCTGGCTTGCAAAAATGCCACTCATTGAGTGTCCTGTCTGTCTGACACATGGACAGTAACAGACACATTGGCAATGTGAAATGTATTCAATATGATAAATAGTTGAAGAGGGGGTGTGGCCTCTTGATTTGAAATGAACAACAAGCAAACAACATGCAAAGCTCCTTGCAACTGAGCAGTTTTGTGTTCAATAGGGGCATGAAGTATAAAGTAAGAAGGGAGAAATTTTTTTACTGAGTCTCAAAAATACTTAGATCTAGGAGAGTTAATAGAGGTAGTTTAGATTGATCCTTTTTCTTTGGGTACAAATATTATACCCACAGATAATGAAACCTGCCCAAGATCATATAAGCAAGTGATTCGAGGGGAAGCAGAACCTCCTTCTGATCTGTTGGGAAGGATGCACACATGAGCTTAGTGGGAAGATCCAAACAGAACCACTGGAAGTTGGCTCAGCTAGAGACAAGTACAATTTGAGTTTATCAGTGGTGTGTGAGCCTAGAGAATTATCTGGATTTTCATGAAAGAACCTTCTGAGATTTGGGGGTTTTCCCTCTTTTCACTTTGCTGCAAATCTAAATGATGTAAATTTTGCATAGTAGTTAGATTTCTGTCTTTTTATTAATACTCTTTTTTGGTTCTGGTTGAAGTCTGAAAGGATGAGTCTGCTGAAAAGTAAATAAATAAAGATAAACAAACAACATGGTGTCCAAATTTCCTTTCTATTTTATATGATCACTTACTTGACACTTGGGAGAGTCTGGGACGTAATGCAAGAAGCACTACAAGCCGTGAACACCAACGCTGCATAAATGAACATACAAAGAGATTTATCCAACTCCCAACTTTTTCAATGCCTTGTAAATCACACCATGGATCCAAGTTCAAGTTTATAATATATGATACAATTTGGAATCAAAAGCAGCAGCAAAGAGTTATATCAAAGAGTATAAACCCTTGGAGACACAGCTCTCTTTCCGGAAGAATGTTGAAACCAATGAAGGCTTCCTGAGCCTCCTTTTTAACTCTGCTGTCATGTATTTCCTTCTGCTGTTCTTATTTTTAATTGATACTAATCAAACAATTCCACATTAACCTCCCAATTTTCTTTGCATCTTCGTTCTTTGGTTAGGAGTTGGGTCGAGAGTGCTCACTGTGGTAGATAAGAAGGTACATCAGAGCCTGGGGAAAATGGTGGATTTAGAATAGCACCTATATTTCTTTTTGAAGAGCCTACTTTGTTCTGTTTTCCTTTTCCTCTGCACTCCTATACCATAGATGTTTGGTCATTTTTGATAGAACTCAGATGGAACAAAATAGAGAAACAGGGAAATTGGGAGAAAGACAATTAGCAAATAGAGCAGTAGATAATGTAAGTATAAAGAAAAGGAAGATGAAGCCTAGAAAGTAGTAAAAAGGTAAAATACAAAAGAAGAAATTACAACAAGGAAAGGATGTGGAAAATAAAAAAGACAAATGATGGCTCTTTTTTAGTAATTCTTAAGCCACCTGTCGGTGATTCTCAAAGCATCTGCTGTGAGAGTATGAAGAAAATTTAACTTTCTGCCTTCACTAATTGAATTTTTAATTTAAAACTCAAGTTATTTAAGAAGACTGAAAAAAAATAGCCAAGCTTATCTGTCTGTGAAGGGAACATACAGTAAGTACATTCCCATCAGCTCATCACCCATTTATGCTTCCCTCTTTCAATCCATCTTCCATCTACTTGTCTGTACTGTATATTATTTATGTACGTGTCTTTCCAGCCAGCCGGCCATCAAACACCTACGTGAAGCAGATACAGACGAAAACCTGAAAGTCTGTTCTGAACAGAGCAGACATAGTCTTGCTTTTAGATGCAAAAACATGAAGGTAATTAAAATAAAAAGCAAGTTTAAATGACCTCAGTCCACAACAACTGATGACCATTAGTTGACTCTCAATACTGAGTATTGTAAATCTTTAAAAATATTGATTTCCAATAGGAGAAAGATTTTCAGGAGTCTTTTTGCTGCTCCTTCCCCTTCCAGTAAGGACACAGCAAGATTATATTCCCTATTGCCAGACCTTTGCAAGAAAGACTTTATTTTAGAAGAAAGGTCTAAGTATATTCTAAGGATTTGCACAAAAGCAAATGGTGAGTTACGGACACAAACCTAGCCCTTTCAATCTTAAGATATTGTTGTTTACTGTTCACGTAGAACTCTTCATGACTGAAGTGCACGATTTGCATGCCTGATTCACCCTGTCACATAAAATGATGAAGTTGCATGCTAGGATTTGTAAATTGAGCATGACAGGAACAATCCAGAGGCCAGTACCTACTCAGCCCAGCTTCCCAGGTGGCCACTTCATGCTATTTGCTCTCACTCTAGGTCCAACTGTCATTCAGCAGGTGGACCCATTCTAGTGACAAGTGGCAAGTCTCCTGTTCCTAGGAACACAGTTAGACTCTTAACAGGTTTTATTTTATATAGCATTAAAATATACTACTATAAGAGCCGTGTTAGGTAAGAAGGCACATCAGAACCTGAGGCAAATTTATTAGGGTGACCATCAGACAAATGTGTTGCTTTATACTAATACTTCCTATAAGATAACTAGGGACAAAACCTGGACTCTGAGAAAGTTCTTGGAAGAAATCCTACAGAAATACACACCAAAAGGGCAGCGCTTGTGGCTCAGTGATTAGGGCACTGGCCCCATAAACCAAGGGTGGCAGGTTCTAACCTATCCCCGGCCAAATGGCAACAACAACAACAAACAAAATAAAATAATAAAAAAAAAAAAGAAATACACACCAAATGACTATTATGTCCTTTACACGTATCTATGTCATTCAAAAAAAAAAAATTTTTTTTTGTAGTTTTTGGTCAGGGCTGGGTTTGAACCTACTACCTCTGCCATTTGGGGCCAGCGCCCTACTCCTTTTTAAGCCACAGGCGCTACCCCCAGTGTCATTCAAATTTTATATGAGTATACATTGCCTCTAATTAGGAAATGTGATTTGTATAAAAGTTAGTTAAAAAAGATGAAATTACTAAAATAAATAAATGGGTAGATGAGACATTTACCAAGACTACATGTTTTCTCTACAAGCACAGAAAGAATGTTTTCACCCTTTGAAGAAATTCACTGTAATAGAAAATGTATTCAAAATTGACAAATTTGTAATGTACAACTACTGAAAATGAAATCTGAAAGAGGAAGAATATTTAGTACCCTTCCACTTTGGGCATTTCATATTGGGAGGAAGCAGTGGATATTAAACTGAGTTTTCCTGCCTAGCAACTTCATCATACCTGAAGGACTAGTACAAACTTTCCATTTATGTTCAACACAACGTTGAGAAATCCAGCCTTCATGATGGGCACAGTCAAATAGGCATGTATTACTCATAGCCACCATGAATGATAAATATTATTTTCTCCATTTTTTCAGGTGCAGAGAGGTTAGAAAAATTGCATGATGTCTCACAGCTAGTTGAATGGTGAGTCTATCTGACTCCAAAGTCAAGGGTCTTTCTGTCACACCAAGAGCATAATAACTACGTAAAAGCCTAAGAGCTGGCAGTTTGAAAATGAGCTGGTTTACAGATTCTCAGATACACAGTGACTATAAAGCATAAATCCTTCTTTGCTTTAGTGTACATGTAGTGTTTCTCAAAAGAAATCCCTGTTATGTATGTGGTCCAGGGTCTACCCAAGCAGACAGTAGTCAGGAGACATATGTTCTATTCCCAGGACTGCTGCTGAGTCAGTGTGCAGAAATAGAAAAAGTGATTTGCCCTTCTTTTACATCGGTTTCCCCATCTGCACTCCAGAGACTGTACAGTCTCCTAGTTACCTGGGAGGGATGTTGAGAGCTCTAATAAGTTATCATGTGTACAGCTCTTCAAGTTTCTTCGGTGAGAGATGCTTTTTAAGTACAGCGTGTTAGGTTATCGTTGACATTATTACGAGACACAGTAAAAGCTTAACCACCAGTTGTTTGTTTAAGCATTTTCCCTCCGGATCCCTCAGGCATCATGTGAGTCAGGTGTGGACAAAGATTAGTTTTCAAGCCAAATTTGGCCCAGAGGCGCTTTGCAGTGACCTCGGTTGTCTTCCTCTTTAATGCCAGGGACATCTCAGGAAGATGAAACATCTTTTTATGTAAAGTCTTTTTCTGATCAGTGCTGTGAAAATGCTTTGCATGCTGGGATCTGTAGTTCTCATTCATCACACCTCCCTTTTAAAGATGAAAATAAAAGCAATTTGCTCCAATTTATTCCTATGGGAAACTGACCTCATGCTCTGAGGAAGTCAGGACAACTGGTGAAATCAGCCCCCACCATTCTGTCCTTAAGAAAAAGCTCTAATGAAGGCTGGAAGGGTGAGCCACGGAGCCATTGTAATGCTGATGACATTGGCCAGCTCTGAGGCACTTCTCCTGCCATCACCTAATTACTCCATATTAATGTATAAATACAAGAAGACATAACTGAAGATGAGGTAAGCAGAGAGGGAGCAGTGCTTATTTAGTTAATAATTAATTACTAGGAATTTTCAACAGTGAGACATTAACCACTTGCCCTTTTAAATGGTAATAAATAGCAGACATATGTCTAATTAAGGAGCTGTAAATGCTTTGGAGGAGCTGAATGGAAAGAGAATGATACTTATTTGCGGAGCTATACCGAAGGCAAGAGAGAGCATTATGGGCATGTTTAGAGCCAGCTCTCTCGGTAGGTGTCTGCTCAGATTCCCCACTCGGTCCGCTCTGCCAGGATGTTTCTCGCTGAGGCCAGTGCCAGGGAGAAGAGGACTCAGATTCCTTAAGTGGTTTTTTTTTCAAGAACAGTACCTTAGTGAACCTCATTTTTCCATCTTTCCTGAGTTTTCATTATCAGGGTACAATTTTTATAGTATTAAGACAATTTCTGCTGCTTTTGCTAGATCTCTATATAAGTCCTAAATCATAACTTTAAGGATTGCCATTCTTACCACTCTTAATAGGCAGTTAATAATGGACAGGATAGAATTTTTTTTATAAGACTTGATTCTTATCCTCCATAAAAGGAGATTTATTAAATATTAAAATGCCAGGCACGGTGGCTATACCTGTAATCCTAGTGCTCTGAGAGGCCAAGGTGGCTGAATTGCTTGATCTCAGTAGTTGAAGACCAGCCTGAACCAGAGCAAGATCCCATCTCGACTAAAAATAAAAAATCTAACCAGGCATTGTGGTGGATGCCTACAGTCCCAGCTACTTAGGAGGCTGAGGTAGGAGGATTGCTTAATCCAGGAGTTTGTGGTTGTAAGGAGCTATGATGATGACACTGAGCTCTACCTAGGGGCACAGAGAAAGAGTTTCTGTTTCAAAAAAACAAATAAATTAGTTAAAATAAAATGCCAAGAGGAGCTCAAAATAGGGTTTTAAACAAAATTTCCATTGTTGTGTTATCCTAATAGAGTGGTGAGGCTGAAGGACACTACAGAAGAGAATTAGCAGTAGAGCAAGCTCTCTACCCATTCCTCCATCACCAGAAGAATCCACCTCTAAAAGGAGCTGCTGGTTCTTCGAATCTTTGTAGGATTACCCAATTAATCAGTTTTTGATGCTGGCACAAACTTCCTTTGCTTTCTTCTATTTCTAGCTTCTGTTTTGAAACATCTCCTTAACTTCTTTCCTTATTCAAACTTTTCATAGCAAAAGTCAAGCCACAGAAAAATGATATGTGATCTGACAACTGGACCATAGTTGTCAGTTCAGCCATCTGGAAATTCTATGACTCCGCCTAGAGACCCATCCCCTTATTCGTATGAGGTCTGCTCCCTTCAGTCCCTACTCCCCACTTTTGGCCAGGGATATGCGGTTTTCCCTAGCCCTTACTTCTCTGCTCTAACTTATTCTTTCAAAGTATAAACAGAAAACGTATAGAATGAATTTTTCAAATTACTACAGGGCCTTCTTTCTTGGAGAGGGAAGGGTCGTCTCTCTCCTACAGCAGCTCTGTTTCTTCAGGCCATAAGTGGCTGTCTGTAACATTACTGCTTAGATTTGAATGTGTCCTCCTAACTCATGTTGAAATTTATTTTCCACTATAGCAGTATCAAGAGGTGGGAACATGAAGAGGTGATTTTCTCTCATGAAGAATTCCTGTAGGAGTGGACTCCTGATGAAAGTATAAGTTTGGCCCCATTTCTGTCTCTGTCTTGCGTGCTCATTTTCACCTTCTGCATATGATGCCTCTCATCAAATGGTGGTATCATGCTCTTGGACTTCTCAGCCTCCAGATCGGCTGTTGTATAATAGAACTACCACAGATAGGTAATTTAGTTACCAAGTGAGATAATTGTATTACTGAGACCATTATTACCACTAAGTCTGCTCCGCTGCTGAGGGACTTGGACAGAAACAGGTAGAAGTCCTAACTGTTCACACATGATGACACTGCCTAATAGCCAGAATGGATATGGAAATACGTGAAAGGAATAGGGCAGCAGGGTAGATAGGATTAGGTTTAAATGATCTGCTCTCTGGGAAGAGTCACAGAGGGTTCCCTTGGCTCCGCATGCCTAGAACGCCTTGAGAACATACAGTTCTAACAAGGCAGGTTCCCACATCAAGAATATTGCAAATACTTGCTTTACTCATGCCTGTTTCTACATTTCTGGCAACTCACTTGAACTCTCTTTCCTCTTTACAGGAAATGTTTTAAGAAACTAAGGATCTAGCTCAATGGAAAACAGGTTTTTAATGAGAACACAAGATATTAAGGAGATAAGAATTAAGCACCGACAAGGATTTCTTAGTTTAGAAGCATCCTTAGAAATCACTAATTGCATTGCAAACTGGGCTTGGGTCAAAGGAAGCTGTTATTAATACATCAATAACCTAAAGAAAAACTAATTCCTAAATTAAGAAAATAGGGTAGTTATTGTTTAATGTTATTATTAAAGATTTTTATGGTTTGGTGACTTTCTAAACATTATAGAAAATGAGATAAACAGAAGAATCAAAAAGAAAATGAGAGTCTATCAGGCTCTTCCCAGCAATCTGCTAACTGTCCTCCAGATGATTCTGACTTAAGCTAAAGTTTGACAATCATTGGTCTATAATGATTTCATTGACCCTATGACTATCCTATTCACCACTAATTCCTAAAAAAAAAAAAAAAAAAAACCCTGAAAGTCCTCAAATTAAGCACACATTAAGCACGTTTTGGTGGCATTACATGATATGCTATAATATATATCACATATCATATCATGTTGGGATACACAAAATCATATTTCCATATTTTATTAAAATAAATTATGTTCTTCTGAGGAATAACTTACTTGAAATCTTGAAAACTATTGAAATGCTAAATGAAATATTTTTAAAAAGCAAAGAAAGTCTTCCTCCTTTTTGAGCACCTGGTTTATGTGAGGTATTGTTTTAGCATTCACCAATATTCTATATTCCTTAAATACATATACACAATATTCAAATGATCTCCCTGTATATTTATGTTCCCTCTTACTTGCTACGAAGCATGGAAAGGTTTAATCTGATTGTTCATGGCTTAGACATTCCTTTGACCAAATGATGCTGTCACCATGAGCAAGGGCACAGTAATTTAACTTGGATAAGCCTCAATGCCCCCTCTTGTTCATCCACTGCTTCTCCTATCTATGCAGCAAACAGAGAGAGGCCACTTTGCATCAAAGAGTGTTGGTACAAATAATCCACAGAAAAAGCCTCAGAAATCAACTGTAATTCAAAGCCTCAGACATCAACTGTGTTCAGTAAACAGGGAGAAAAAAATCAAGAGAAAGAATATTTAGTGGCAGAGGAAAAAAAAAAAAGCCTCCCTTGCAAACTGGTGGCTCCAGTGAGCTTGTAGAAAGGACAAGAAACTGAAAACACTGAAAATAGTGCCATGCTAAACTTATAGAAAAAAATTTTCAATAGAAAACTGCTTTTGGAAATCAATCCTTTTTCTTCCTTTATGCTACATCATGTCTCTAATAGTAAATCATACTAATGAGGTGGAAAGGAAGGGAGGCAGGAAAGGAAGCCGGGGTACATGTCCAATTGAAGTAATGGATATTATTCATTCTTGGAGTGTCTCCTTCTCTTGAGTAGACTATTGTATGCTGCCAGATCATCCCAACTTTCATTCCGGGGAATTTCTATTTTTTTACAGGGAGCATTTTATACCTCACTTGGAGATTATTATCACTGTTAGATATAGACAAAGTAAGAGCAGAAATGGCAGAAGTCTGCACCACAGGGGGAAAAAGCTGGTAGAATCTTTATCTTTCTCTACAATACCCCCTACTCCTGCAGGATCAGATTTCTCACAAGGTTCTCCCTGCAGTGCTATGGATTTCAATGACACAGCCATCCTCCGGTTTACCATGGCACAATCCTGCCCAGCCTGTTCTTCTATTTCAGTTGTTTGTTCATTCATGCATCCATTCATTTATTCTTCATCAGACTTACTATATGTAGTACATTGAAAAGCTAGCTCTGACCTCAAAGACCTTATATCTCAATGATTTAAAACAGATGGAGCAATCTTCCAACTATGAGTTCTTCCCATCCCAGTGGGAATTATATTTCAACTAAAACTCATCTAATCCACAGGAAAGCCTCACTAGATGCTTTTACGTATCTTGAGGTGCTAGAAGGAATTAGCACCTGGGAGAAATAAAACCAGTGCTGTTGGATACCATTTGTACTGTATCCTGGAACTTCAGTGCATTCTGTGAGCTTGACTCTGTGGTTTGTGAAAGTCACCACACTTGACATTTTGCATATGGACAGCCATTTATTTGCCACCATAATCATAAAACAGCAGTGACCCAGTGGTAAAACTTCATTTCTTACCCTCTGTTTTGTCTGGACCAAACTTTACTCAGGTTTCACTCTCTTCCACAGACCCCCAACTCTGCTCACCCCTGGGCTTGAGCCAAGAATTAAAAAAGTGGAACACGTCCCAACAAGCAACTGACCACAGCATGCTGCTGGCTGCCCTTTCAGCCTCCACTGATCACTTTCCCTTCTTCTCTAGATTCCCCTCCAAAGATTCTTCTTATTTCTCCTTGCCCCTCCATTACACGAAGAAAAAACAACAATAACAACAACAATCTTCTTCTTGATTTGAAGATGCTTACAGTTTTTCGAGATCATAGCATCTATCCTATTGCTATGGCCTTTATTTCTAATTAAAGACTCTCTCCATTAAGTCCAAATGTGTTTTTATTTCGCAACAGTTATTATTATGAGCATTTGACAGAAGAAAAAACTGAGGTTCACGGAGATGCCGCAGGTCATATGAGGTCATAAATGGTAGAGGGGGAATCTGTAGATAGATTTTTTCAAAAAATGTGAAAACTGGTTGGTGGACAGCGTAAAGGTATTTCCTGCTTCACAATTTTGCTAAAGGAAAGCCATAGAAATACCAGCCAAAAATGACAAAGGTCAAAGGTCAGAGTTAAAGATTCTATAATACAGATCCATTGCCTGCCCACGCGGGGCTTGCGACCAAGAAATAGGTTCCTTGATACTTTCCACTATGCATAACAACACTATCAGAGTAGGGGGATTGTCCTCTTCAGCACCTTAGCAGGAAAAGTTACCTATATTGTCTTGGTTTTTCTCTTTTATCTTGGCCAGAGAACTGGCATGCCCTCAAGTTAGGAATATAGATGATTACTGCAGACTGGCATGATGCAGGCATCTGAAACTTCCCACAGGTAAAGTATAAATTCAAAGCATAATAAATAATGATAGTGCTTTGCCCTTCATGCGGCACTGTGCCGCTACTGATACAGAATTAACATAGGCCCTGGCAGAGAATGCAAATGAAAGACTCTGGAATATGTCAACAGGGCTCTGGGCAAAGGATGGGGTGAGAGGCTGCCAAGGGGAAGACCTGGGGTACAGCTGGGGGTAGGGGTAAAAGGAGCAGGGCTGGTGCAAATGTATTCTGTAAATTATATAAATTTTAAAATAAAATGCGTCTTCCAATTCAAACATTCTCCTGAAAGTGATGACATTCACAAAGGCTACATTGTATAGTCTTGCAATTCTAACATAGAAATCATACATAAATTCAAAAAGTTGAGTTATAATTCACATGGTTTCATTTCCATAGATTAAAACTTTATTCTGCAAAACTAGGATAGTGTGAGAAACGGTTCTGAGCCATTTGCCTTCAGCCAGCATTACTGAAATAGACACAACAAGCCCTAATTGAGCACCTCTGTGTGCCAGCTAAGCCGTACTGAATGGCTTGCTCTCTGAGCCATGTGTCACCTCTCTCTGGTGTTTGGGACCAAGACTGGAAAAGGAGTACGGCATTTTTATTCACAGTTGTAGTGACATGTAAATGCTAAGTGTAGGGTTTTAAGGAAGCATAATGATTAGAGTTGGAACAAACTGAAAAACTAGATCGACAGTTCAAGACACTGTATTGAGAAGGAGTATGAAGTACACAAGCAAAATGGGGATGAGAAAACAATGGGGTTAGTAAGTGATTGAATACATCAAGCTGAGTGTAGTGACTCTGCCACAAGTTTGATGGTTGAAATACAGCTGACGACCCCAGACATGCCAGATTCTTTCCGCACATGCTTCCTTCTGTTTGGAATGCTCTTCTGCTAGTCCTTGTGCTGGACACCTACCCAACCTTCAAGGCCAAGACAACCTGGTGACATACAGGAAACCTCACCTGGTATGCTCCTGCTCCCTGGACACACGGTACCTCGTTATGGGACTCATCAGATTGCAGTTTTCTGGTTCATCTAGCACCTCTCGGATCTCCTGCTACGTTGAAGGCATGACCGTGGGGGCCGAAATTATTTTCTGCCCACTTTGTGGCTTCAACATTTTGCAAGTATCTTAATGGAAAATAATACATATGTGTATTATTAAACAGAATAAAAGAAGGAGTGAAGAAAGTTAGAAGGAAAAGAGAAGAGACAAGAAGAAAGGAAACACAGGAGGGGTCAAGAGACGCAAATGGGAGAGGAGGCAGGGAGGAAAAATGAAGGAGTGAAGGCGTCTATGTCTTCTTTCACGTACATCTGGAAGTAGTCTTGTAATTTATTTGCTTTTTTTCTTTCTCCCTTTTGAAAATTCTATTTGTTCAAATTTCCCACATTTTGTTCCATTACAAAAATGCGCATACCTCAATCCTTGATATTCATGAAGCCAAAGGGTGTGCGTGTGTGCGTGTGTGCGGGTGTGCATGTGTGTGTACTGGCTTTATGAGGAAAGACATCTTTATTGTGAGCACCATAAACTGAGTCCAGAATCAGGCTTTGTACTACAGTGGGTTTCAGAGCAGAGGTAGGCAAGCTGGGTTTTCATTTCCTCTTCCTCAGAAGGAAGGGATTGTATTGCACACTTAACGGGTTTGTTCCTCTGGGCCAGCCCCAGCCTCGCAGAAACCCATTTGGGATGGGGCCAAGGGGCTGTGGTCCAGGCTGGAGGAGGCTACACCAGAGTGAGAGGGGAGACTAATCAATCCAAGACAACATCTGTCAGGATATTAAGTTTGGCTCTTGCTATCAGCTGCCTGCACTTTAGGGGCTGTGTAATGTTTAATTTGATTATCTCTCACCTGCAAAGAATAAGTTCCTCTCTTTGCTGAAAAATCACTGGTACCAGAAGAGGAATCGAAGTGCTGCAGAATATGCTGACAAGAAAACCCAAATCAGAAATGGGACAAGAGCATGAGAAAGGAAAGGCGAGAGGGGTTTTGGCTTGCATCCTGGCCATTTTTTAAAAAATCATCTGGCTGAGTTTCCTGTTCCTTTAATGATATAAGTCCCTGTTTCACTTGTCAGTCCTAATTTAGACAAATAAAGGATGACGAGAGGGCATCACAACCCCTTTGTGTTGCTTTAAGACTCTATTAGTTAAAAAAATAAAAACCAAATGCTGTCTGTCTCTCAGTATCAGTACCTAGGTCCTGCTGGAGGAGGCGGCACAGAAAGAGCTTGGGCAATTTTGATAAATTGGAAGGGAAATTTTCACATTTTAGAAAGACAGGGATGACAGGTTGGACATTAATTATAGTGCTTTCGTAACCTAAATTTTCTTGAGTTATCACTGATATAGTCTAGAGATGTTGTGCCATCTTTGGGGCATTTATTTGACAGATACGTGTTCATCCTTTCTCTTTCCCTGTCGACGGTAGCTGGATTTTTGTTGGGTCATTATCCTGCACCATCACAGTGGAGCCAGTCCTTTTTATGTCATTTATGTTTATTTTAAAGCACGACCCTTTCTTTCACTACACTGCAAAACGTCCTCATCTAATTTTCAACACTGCTCTCACTCATGAGACATAGTTACCCATCTTCATCTGCTAGCGGAAAGGGTCTACTAAATATTTTAATGCCATTTCAACTCAACAGATCTAAAAACTCAATGTAGAGCCTTTCCATCACTTAAAAAAATGCTCCCTTTTCTCAATTTGCTTATTATTTGCAATCTTGAAATATTGATGACAACTTCAACTCTACACTCAGGCCTGCTGTGTCCGTCAACCAACCACAAATTCTTGCCATGATTCTTCAGACCATCTCTCTTGGCATTCTGGCTGTTCCAGCACCACACCACTCCTCTAGTTTATACCTCCATGTCACCAAGCACATACTATTGTTGTAAGCTTCTCGATGATTCCTCTGCTGCCAGCCTTGCCTTGCCTTCAAATTATACCTGAGGTCACAACTACATCACTGTGAGTTAACAAATCATTTTCCTTTGCCCAATAACATTGAAATTAAATTCAAACTGCTGAACTTGGTATCTGAGGCAGTTCAAAACCAATCCTTGTAGACAACTCTAAATATATCTACTTTTATTGTCTTCGTAGTCTTTTTACTTGCCAGGCAAAGATTCATCCATTCCTAAAGTCACCGTGAGCTTTTCCAGTTTTACCTGTTACTCATGGTCACGGGCATGCTGTGCTTCAGCCACACCAGCTCAGGCGCGGCTCTCCCCTTTCGCACATGCCAATCCCTGACCCATCTGACATTCCTCCTTCTAACCATCATGGCGAAACCTTTCCTTGAATGTTAAAGCCTCAAAGTTGGTGTCACCTTTTCTAGAAATGGTTCCCCTGGTATCATTGTGGGGAGGTAGCTCATAAATATTTTTCAAAAGCATCCTGTGCTCTCCACTAATGAACCACTATACTTAGAATTAATAGCATAAATTCTTAAAAGTCTACATTGTCTGCAGCTTCCCACGTTTCTATTCTTGACACATCTGTGCCATTTTCAGTGATCTCACACTCCTTTAAGAATCTTCATTTGTTACATATTTTTGAAGTTGGTTTTGACCAGCCCAAGGTAAAAGCAATTTTTCTCCTTTTTGAATTCCCTAAACATTTATTCAATAAATTATTTACTTCTTTTGTTTGAAAATTGTAGAAACTCGATTATTTTTTGTTTTGCTAGAAGGTTTGAAGGTAGCTTATTGAGGTTTTAAATAATATTGGCTTTACAATTGTTTAAATTTCCTTTTTTGCAGGAGGGCACTCTGGATTTTAGGTGTAGATAGTAGAACAAAAAGCTCAGGAAAAGAGAAAAGCAGGAGAGGGTGGGTTAAGATTCAGGCTATGAAGACAAGGAAAACATAAGAGACGTTTGTTTGGGGGTAAAGTAGTATTCTTTATTCAAAAATCCAAGATAAGTATCAACAGGAGCAAGGTGGACTAGTGGAACCCAGGTATATATATTATTATTATGGAGTGATCCATAATGAGCCAATTTGGATCAGAAAATACAGGGCAAGTTATTTATTGCACAACATAAAGATGGATATAACGTGTAGTATTGATCTACTTGCACTGGCCATTTTTAAAATTAGAGCAAAGCATTTTGGACACGCAAAGCACCAGTAATATATTTATTATAACATCTTTTATAAAGATAACTCTCATATGTCAGCTTTTTTTTCTAACTTAGAAATTCCAACTTTTCTTCATTTTGCACTTATGGTATCTGAAAATGACACTGCACACATTCTTATCTAATGTTCAGGTGTATACCTTATTCCCATATTAAAATTTTGGGGGAGCAGAGAAGGATTTGTATCTATCTGTGCCTACTACAGAGAGCTATTACTCAAAGTAGATATTCAACCAAATGACTGCACCATATACATCTTTTAGAAAACTGGGCAGTAACAGAGATGGAATGCTACAAATTTCAGGCATCAGATAACAGTGACTGATGTGAGGACAAACTAACAGATTCCAGGTTTCATATATGACTGTTCCCTTTAGAACAAGAACAATTTAAATAAGTACATTGGCAATGGTGTCAAAGTAATTCTACAGGGAAAGAATAGTCTTTTCAACAAGTGGTACTGAAATAATTAGATATCCACACTGATAAAATATTACTGACTTATTGATTAATTTGTTTTTGAGACAGGTCTCACTCTATAGCCAGGCTAGATAGAGTGCAGTTGCATTATAGCTCACTGCCACCTCACTCTCCTGGGCTCAAGCCTGTCTCAGTCTCCGGAATAGTTAAAAGAGTAGCTAGGACTACAGGCATGGGCACTGCACTTGACTAATTTGTTTGTTTGCTTGTTCTTGTTGTAGAGATAAGGTCCTGCTATGTTGCTTAAGCTGGCTCAGGCTGGCCTTGAACTCCTGGCATCAAGGGATCCTCCTGTCCCAGATGCCTAAAGTGCTAGGATTATAGGCACGAGCCACCATGCCAAGCCAAAATGTTAATTTATAATCTCATACCATATATGGAAGTTAATGAAAACTGGATCATAGACCTAAATTCAAGAACTAAAACTATAAAAAATCTTTGGAAAAACTTAAGAGTAAATCTTTATAATTTTGGGCTAAGCAAAACATGCATAGATCTGATTCATAAAAGAAAACTTTGATAAATTAGACTTCATCAAAATTCAAAACTTTTACACCTTAAAAAAGGAAGGTATTTTCACATGTGTATATATTCACATATACATATATATGTGAATGGCTGATAAGCACAGAAAAGATGTTCAATGTCAGATATTAGGTAAGTACAAACTAAAACCACAATTAGACACATTACACACACACTCAAATGACTAGAACCGAATGACAAAAAGGCTTGGGAAGGACATGAAGAAACTAGAACTTCATACATTACTGGTAGAAATTTAAAATGCTACGGCTACTTTGGAAAACAATATGGCAGTTTCTTAAAAAGTTGAAATAAATTTAGCACATGATCCAGTTATTCCAGTCCTTGGTATCTGCTGAAAAGAAATAAAAATGCATGCTGACACGAAGAATTGATCACAAATGTCCCTAGCAACATTGTTCATAACAGCCACAAAATGGATATAACCCATATACTCATTGACTGGTAAATGGTTAAACATAATATTTATTTTTATATAATGAGACACTATTCATCCATGAAAAAAGGAGCAAACTGCTAAGGCACACTGCAATATGGAAGGATTTCAAAAACATCATGCTAAGTGAAAGAACCCAGACCAAAAAGGTCACTGGTATGAAATGTCCTGGAAAGGCAAAAACAGCTGGGCCCCCCAGTGTGGATCAGATGGGCCCCTAATCCATGGATGCAGCCACCTGCAGACTGAAAATACTTAGAAAATAAATCTTAAAAATAACACAACAATAAAAATAATACATACGAAAACAATATAGCGTAACGATTTTCATCGCATTTACATCATATTAGATATTATAAGTAATATAGGGAGGATTCAAAGCATAGGGAGGAAATGTGTAGGTCATACACAAATACTACACCATTTTACAGAAGGGTCTTGAGCCCTCTCGGATTTTGATATCTGAAAGGGGTCCTGAAATTCATCCTTCAAGATAACAGGGATTGATTATATATAGAAATAGAAAGGGTGTGAGGTGAAAATAGGGACTGATTCAAAGTGGGCAAAGAGGACTGTTTGGGGGATGATGAAATAATTCTAACCTAGATTATGGTAATGGTTATACAGCTGTGTACATTTACTAATAATTATTGAAATGAATATTTTACATGGACAAATTTTATAATGTATGTTATACTTCATTAAAACTGCTAATAATAAAGAGTGCTGGGCAGCACCTGTGGCTTAAAGGAGTAGGGCGCCAGCCCCATATGTCAGAGGTGGCGGGTTCAAACCCAGCTCCGGCCAAAATCTGCAAAAAAAAAAAAAAAAAAAAAACAGTGTTGCTAAGCTTATATAAGTAGCTTTTAGGACTCAGATGCAATATGACTTCTTCAGGTAGGTCTAACCCGGATACTTCCCTCAAAGTATCCCCTTCATAATTTTGTTTTTATAGCCCATGTTTTTTCTTTTTCTTGCAATGTCAACATTTACCACAGCTGTAACTATCTATTCCTGTATTAGCATATTTGTTTCTTGTCTCCCATTTTTGAAAATTTCAGGTTACTACACAGGTATAAACAATTAGGGAACAAACATTGTGTTTGTTATGTAAAGTCCAAGTGGCCCATGGGCCCTTCACTCAGGAGGTGTTTACCATCTTTCTCCTCAGTTGGAATGTAAGCCACACGAGGGGCTTCATTTCTCTCATTTACCATTTTGATCCCATGACTTACCACAGTGCCTGTCACAAAGACATGTTTAATAGTCACTTGTCAAATGTATGAATCATAAATGAATGGATGGAGAGATAAGTGCTGAGTGAACAGACGAGCCACATTTTCCAAGCAAATTAGTTTTACGTATGCTTAGGAGGCACAGAAAATAATCTTGCATTTTGAGAGAAAAAAAGAGAAACAAAAAAAAGCTGTTACAGAGGGAAGTGGTATTTCTTCATAGAAAGTGGAATCCTTTCCCCAGATCAGGCGTCTGAGACTTTTATTCCCATAGAGGATGCCTTGCCAGAACTGAGCACAACCAACTTCCACCTCTCTTTTTTTCTTTAACCATCCCATTAACAAAGTTGTTTTCTCTAGGGCCTAGATCCAATTAACAGCAAGGGCGGTGGAGAGGAGAACAGGAGTGAAGCAATGTTAAAGACATTTGCGTGCATTCCTCAGGGGGATAGAGAAAGCTTTATTGGCATTCCTACCCCTCCTCCTCCTTTCTCCCCTGTATCCCCCACCTCCTAAACTCCTTTGTAGAAAGCAGCAGGACAAAGAAGCACCCAGCATTCAGCTCAGGAGCAGAAAATAAATACACTGGGAATACTCCATGGTCCCCGGCTGAATACAAAGCAGTGATTCAGCAGAGAAGCTGCAGTCTCAATGAGAAGACAGCCAGCACTAAACAGAGCCCCGGGAACATGAGAGAGAGAGAAAGGAGAGAGAGAGAGAGAGAGAACATCTTAATGTCCTCCCTGTCTTTTTCTTGTGTGATGTCTCCCCCAGGATAAAAGTCTAAAAGCAAATATAAGTTAAAGAAGAAAAAGGAAGAAAGAATGGACTGATAAATAATATTGGGAAGTAGAAATAGCAAGATAAAAAGGAATCAGCATTTTTGTTTAATAAGAGTAGAATAAACTAGGGTCTAGAACAGGTGGTATAAAAAATGATTAAAAAGGAAATAGGAAGAGAAAAATAAATAGTGCCCTTTATTGGTTAGCTCAGAATGCATCAGAAAGTGTGTTTCATTCATGTCCTATGGCTTCAATTATCTTGCTAAAAAGTCTGAGCTTTATCTCCAGTGTATGTGGTGGGGATAACCTGCACGTCTCTTCTTTCTTTGCCAGGGTCTGGTGAGGACTAATTAGGCAATGTATGTGACATGTCTTTAGAAGTTTAGAGTGCTAGATAAACAGAATGCTTTTTTGAAGTGGCTGTACATTATTGGTGCTGAATAAACATTAAATCACACTCAAGTTTGGAGACTGAGCAAGGGAGAACAGTTTATAGTTCACTGGGGAAAGATTTAAATTTCTTTCCAGCATTTCCAAGCTAGTAACAAAACACAACTAATTTTCCATAGTCCTATCTTCCCCAAGGGGCAATTATCTGTGAAAATAATAGATGAAATCACTTATTAATGAATGTTCAATGTTTTATAATCAATTGAGGGTCATAGGACAACAACACAGAGCATAACAGTACATGGATAAAAAGTGGGATTCAGATGAGTATGGGGAAGAAATGATAAGTAATATTTCTAGGTTTTACATAGAGACTCTGTCTTACACAAGACAAGAATGGAGACAGTGTGGATTACATATCATGTTATTTACCAAATAAAATCTATAGAACCCAGTAAGTAAAATGTCCTAGTAAGAGTCTTGGAATGCCAGGCTTTCCATCCTTCTGATTGATGGAGCTCTCTAGGCAGCAAATAAGGCTGAGTGCCAGGTTAATACTCTATGTATTAGGACAACTTTGGGGAGTGTGCCATTTTATTATAATTTCATTTCTGCTATATGCAGACTTCCACTCTTCTTTCCTTTCAACTAGATTAAATCCTGTAAATCACAGCTTTGCTGATAGGAAAGGAGATATCTACATAACTCTTAAAAATGCCATCCCCAACAGGCCAACTTCACTAATAAAGCAAAGAGAATGGCGTTTGTCAAGCTAAATGAATTGTCTACTGTGAAGCAGGAGGAGACATGGTATTTAGACCTGTTAGTACCATCAGAGATGTCTAAGTCATAAAGCTTCCTTCAAGTCATCAACTCTCCAATGCAGTGGTCACTCCAAATCAGCATGAAAGTGTTTTCAGAAGAATTGATCACCTTTGATATTTTCATTGGCCCTAAGGTTTCCTCACCCTATATTTACTTATGGCAAAGGAAAAATAGATGCCCTATTGCCCACTTTTACCTTGGGCTGTATATGATCCATAGAATGGAACAAAGCAACAAAAATATTTCATTCTATACTTGCCATTAAAAGAAATCTTTAGTCCCTGCTAGGCCTCTAGTCCTGGTCCGGGGAATATATGGGACACAAAAGATAAGGCTTTATGGAGACAGCACTGACCTGCACAGGACTCTTTTTAATAACTAGTTGTTTGACTAAGGAAAGTCATTTATTTTCCCTGGAGTTTTATTTCCTCTTCTTTAAAATACAGAGAATGTGATATACATGGGTGAGTAGATCAGCCGAGTACTTCTTGAGAGGTTACTCAGACCAAGGTACTCATGTGATCGCCAATCTTCTTTGATTCTATGATTTAGAGAGTTTGCAAGAGTCGATCTTACAGAGATAAAATGGAGAAAACCATCTACAAATGGATAAGGATTAAATATTTTGATACTGACTAAACTACCATAAATAAACACATAACAGGGAAAAATAATAAATTGAAGATGGAATAATTAATGGCTTATTAGGGGGGTGGATGGGCTTCACATGAGCAAGATTTAGGGAAATGGAGGGAAACAATAACCCATAAACCTAAAGGAAAACAAAACATTTATATATCCAGGAGAAAAGATGGGTGCAGGGTATCAGGAACATTTCTAATAAAAAGAAAGGATGAGAGAGAGAAATCCTGATGGTGTTTTGATATTGAAGCAGATGAAGCAACGACTGAAGGCCAATTGTAGATTATTGATCAGGGTGAAAAAACTAATATAAAGCTGTGTTTGAAGAAGAATATGAACAATGGTGAAATCTAAAAGGACAGACTCTAAGTGCCAATTTATTCGCTGCTCATCACCAGTACTAAACTTAGTGTCTAGTAAAAAGTAAGAAGTCAACACTTGAAAAGACTGAAGTCAGTAATACCGTCATGCACTGGTAATAATTTGAAATAGAGTGGTAGCAGCGAGAACAAAAAAGCCCCATTACTTAGAGATAGCTCATTAAATATACCAAGTGTGTGTGTGTGTGTGTATATATATATACAAATATAATAAACAAAATAATAAGCCAAAATAATAACAACAATAACAAAGCCTTGACAGAACATTGGCAAAATTCTGAAACGAAATATGAAATATGAACCCATCGTGTGTGTTTGCCCATGTTTTCTGTTTGTCCTGAACCCTACAGCTATCATCTTACCATATTTCTTAATTTTGTAATAACTTGGTACTCACGGTAAAGAATTAGGAGATAAAATAGTCTCCAGTGTGGTGGGTTGTAATTATTACCCACTATCTTCACCTGAGGAAAAAAAGTGTGCCAAGTAGGCTAAAAACAGACATCTCCCGGGCTGTTCTGGTAGCACACAACCTGAGATTCAGTTACTTTGTTATTGGGCTTCACTTCTTTATTGAAATGTCTGCCTTTCGGCTCGGCGCCTGTGGCTCAATGGGCTAAGGCACCAGCCACGTACACCTGAGCTGGCGGGTTCGAATCCAGCCTGGGCCTGCCAAACAATGATGGCTGCAACCAAAAAATGGCCGGGCGTTGTGGCGGGTGCCTATAGTCCCAGCTACTTGGGAGGTAGAGGCAAAAGACTCGCTTGAGCCCAGGAATTGGAGGTTGCTGTGAGCTGTGATGCCATGGCACGCTATCCAGGGCGACAGCTTGAGGCTCTGTCTCAAAAAGAAAAAAGATATGTCTGCCTTTCTATTCATTTTCTCCATCCTCATTCAAATTTCACTGCAAACCTTAGGACTCAACTCTTTTATTAAAAACCTTCTTCCATTCTTGGGATACTTTCCTAAGAAGAATCTGTTCCAGCTCCATCCATGTAAACATGAAAGAGGTAAAGTCTCTCTCTTTCTTTAGGGCAGCATAATATTCCATGGTGTACATGTACCACAATTTATTAATCCAGTCATAGGTCAATGGGCACTTGGGCTTCTTACACGACTTAGCAATTATGAATTGGGCTTCAATAAACGTTCTGATAACAGATATCTTTGTTCTAATGTGATTTTTGGTCTTCTGGATACATACCTAGTAGAGGAATTATAGGATAGAATGGCAGAGGAGGAGAGGGGAGAGAAGAGGAAGGGCGGAGGGAGAGTAATTGGTGGGTCCACACTTACGGTGCATCTTAGAAGGGTAGAGGGGAAGCTTACTAAATGTAGAATATAAATGTCTGCACACAATCATGAAGAAAATGCCATGAAAGGTAAGTCAACCAGTCCAATGAAAATATTTATATTTAATTGTATATAAAACCAGCACATTGTACCCCATGATTGCATTTATGTACACAACCATGATTTAATTAAAAAAAAAAAAACTTTTCTAGTAACACAACAGCCCACAGCAATTTTTGAATAGCCATCAGAACCACAATTAGAAACACACAACTATCATTGCTACTTAATTTTGTAACCTTACAAAGTTCCTTGAGGTACTAGAACAAGTAAGGATCCAGATTTCCATGTGGCATGAAAATGTATACAGTGTGGAATCTTTCTGTAAAAAGTAAGAACACAAAACGATCAATTAAAAATTCAAGTTCTCTAAAGATAAAGCTTCTGAATGGCCCATGCTAAGAGCCCCAAAGCTAAGCTTCTCTGTAAATCTATTTCTGTGGACATTTATTTACTTCCCTTGGAATGTCCAGCATATAAGGTGATGCCTCCTACTATGCATGTTACCCTTTTTCCCTTGGCAATTTCATCTATACTCACAGTGCAGGCCAGCCCCTAATACAGCAGTCACTTTTGGCACCAGGGTCCAGTTTCATGGAAGATAAATAGTGGTGAGGCTGTGGTTTCAAGATGATTTATGTGCTTCACATCTGCACCTCAGATCAGCAGGCTTTAGATTCTTATACGCAGCCTGCAACCTAGATCCCACTCACATGCAATTTATAGTAGGGTTTTCTCTCCTAAGAGAAGCTAAGATCAGATCACTGCTGATCTGACAGGTGGTGGTGCTCAGGGGAGATGCAAGTGATGGGGAATGGCTGTAAATACAGAAGAAGCTTTGCTCCTCACTGGCTACTCCCCTCCTGCTATGTGGCCTGCCTCCTAACAGGCCACAGATGAGTACCAGTCCCTAGTCCAGAAGCTGAGGAATGAGGCCCCAAAAGGAAAAAATAATTAATGTTTCCATGTAACCCAGACCTTTTTCTGGACACCAATTCATCGGAGATATTCATCAATGGTCTACTTTACCTGAACGCCTGATGGCCCTCAAACTCAATTTAGCTAATAATCGTACTTTGAAAATCTGCTCTTTCATTCCATATATCCTTTCACATTTGTTACCTATCTTTTCTATATATGTATTTCATTTATGCTCTACTTCACTTGCTTAGAACTCTCTCTACATCATGCCAACATTCTCATGTCCATTTCCTACCTATGTTTTAATCAGACCTATCATTACCTACATTGGTCTGTAAACTTTTTAGTTATGAAGATCTCTTATCATCAAAGCATTTTGTTTTACCTGTTTGTATCTGGAGAGGTCCAGTTTTTTAGAATAAACCTCCCATAAATTCAGAAAAAAATAAATCAATGCATTTTTTATAAAAGAGTCTACACAAACTTGAAAAACACTAACTCATTTAAGAAATGTAATATTTATATCTATGCTTAGAATGTGTAAGAAAGTTTGGAAACATTGCAATACTCCTGGAGTTCCCTGGGAGCCTATGGTTTGGAAACTGATTGCCTAAACGTCTTCTCTTGGGATTAAAATGAAATGCAACTGAGACTTTATATTCAAGGAATTAACTATGACATATTTAGGACCTTATTAGATAATTTTTAGGATCCCCTGTCATTATCTTTTAACAGGCCTAGTTTTTATTTTAATATCTACAGATTTTCCACTGGGAAACTGTGACATTCTTAGAATCATTTTCAGCTTTACACATAGGTAATTCACTTTGGAATGGAGGTATCTGTGTTTTACTGAAATCCTGAAACCTGATCCTTCCCTAATCTGTTTGTAACTAACCTGTCTCTATCTTTTCTTTCTTCTCTTAAGTCCCTGCTTTTGTTTGTTTGAATTTTTTGAGCTCTTTGAAAATGGTTACCCCAAATACCACATTATGTATTTAAAAGGCACCTTGTTCTACAGACAAAGCTGTGCATCACTGCTTTCTTCATGTAAATACTGCTAAAGCAATGAAGAGGTCATTGGCTAAGCCAACAGGAAAGAGACAAATTTCATACTCTTATAATTGCCATTTATAAATATTAAATATAGTGCTTTTAGGTAAATTAAAGCAATTTACAAAAAGATAAAATAAGAAAAATATGAATATATAAAATAAGAAAGCAAAGCTGATGCTGGTGAAAGGGACTGGTTTCAGCAGGAGGTGGACATAGATACCTAGATACATTGATGGAGAAATTTGTTCTGTGACTTCATATCTAGTGGCAATAGAGGCTATTTGAACTTTAAGAACAAAAATGCAGAAAATGAAGTTTTTTGCTCCATTATTGCTGGTGAGGGTGCTTGTTGTGAAACTAAAGGAATGATATAAGCAAGGCACTTTTCAACTGAGGAATAGCAGATTTATCTAAAGACAAGTAAAGTCTATGTATGACCATTGCTTCTCCACTCCATTCTGTTAGAGACCTTATCTGATGATACTGTAGGACTTGGCAGAGAGAAGGATTACGTCAAAAAGCTGGTGAGGGCTCAGCACCCCTAGCACAGTGGTTAGGGCACCAGCCACATACATGGAGGCTAGTGGGTTCGAACCCAGTCTGGGCCAGCTAAAGAACAATGACAACTGCAACAAAAAAATAGCTGGGGCATTGTGAAGGGCACCTGTAGTCCCAGCTACTTGGGAAGATGAGACAAGAGAATCACTTAAGCCCAAGAGTTTGAGGTTGCTGTGTGCTGTGACGCCATGGCCCTCTACCAAGGGTGACATAGTGAGACTCTATCTCAAAATAAAAAAAAAAAAAGAGAGAGAGAGATGTTGAGGTGACTGAGTCCTGTCAGGCCTCAGAAGGAGCCAGAATTATAAAAGTTCAAGGCCTTGGAAATTTCCTCCTTATAGTAAAAAGACAATAAATATATGAATCATAGATTTGGAAAGGGCATCATGTTTTACTCATTGGGGGAGTAAAGAATGGTGACAAAAAGGTTGACACAGGAAGAAAATTTGAGCCACATAAGAAATCCTGTTTTCATAATATTCAAATTAATGTGGCAACAAGATGTCAGTCAAAGATGTTATTCAGAGGAGAATGTAGAACCCTAGGCCGAACTTCAGGCAAAATTATATTAACATGTGTGCCAAAGTAATAGAAGCAGTCAGAGGACACAAGAAATGAAGTCAGCATTTGACTTGATTAATCTTATCTGTTTCAATGAAGCTGGCTGACTATAAAGTAACATTTTGAGACCAGATTTGCCTTGATATTGCTCTATATAGAAAGATGAAAGGCCTAAATAGATCTTTGCTTTTTATAAAATACAGTCCCTCTCTCTGACATGTTTTCAGATTCTTTAGGAGGAAGAAAATAGTAGAGGCATATATGTTAAAACACATTGAAACTTATTTTTCTGAATGAAATTATTCATAAGCAGTCAAAGTAATAATAGAAGGCCAGCAAAAACAAAACAATAAACTTACCCAAAATAAACTTGGTAGAAAACCAGAGTATCATAGAAAAATAGAATGTAAGTGACAGCAAACATCTAAGAAATTGCCCATTTCAATCTTTTACTACATACAGGGTTTTTTTTGTTTTTTGTTTGTTTGTTTGTTTTTGTAGAGACAGAGTCTCACTTTATTGCCCTCAGTAGAGTGCCGTGGCCTCACACAGCTCTCACAGCAACCTCCAGCTCCTGGGCTTAGGCGATTCTCTTGCCTCAGCCTCCTAAGTAGCTGGGACTACAGGCGCCTGCCACGATGCCTGGCTATTTTTCTGTTTTGCAGTTTGGCCAAGGCCAGTTTTGAACCTGTCACCTTCGGTATATGGGGCTGGCGCCCTACTTAATGAGCCACAGGCACCACCCCTGTTGTTTATTTTTTAAATAGTATGTTTTTTTCTTTTTTTTATTATTAAATCATAGCTGTGTACATTAGTGCAATCAAGGGGTACAATGTGCTGGTTTCAAATACAATTTGAAATACTTTCATCAAACTGTTTAACATAGCCTTCAAGCATTTTCCTAGTTATTGTATGAAAACATTTGTATTCTGCATTTAGTAAGTTTCACCTTTACCCTTCTAAAATGCACCGTAGGTGTGGCCCCACCAATTACCCTCCCTCCACTCCAACCTCCCCCTCCCCTCCCCTCTCTTGCCCCTTTCTCCATATTCTTGTGTTACAGTTGAGTTATAGCCTTCATATGAAAGCTATAAATTAGTTTCATAGTAGGTCTGAGTACATTGGATACTTTTTCTTCCATTCTTGAGATACTTTACTAAGAAGAATATGTTCCAGCTCCATCCACGTAAACATGAAAGAGATAAAGTCTCCAATATCCCCTGATAGTGGTCATCTGGCTTTGCTGAAATACTAAAATGACTGAAAATTTCCTTACAGGGAAATCCATTCCATTTGGGTAGAAGAGAAACTGACATTTATAAGATAAGTAAATTTTACTAAAAGACACGGCTAGTTATGACTGTAGAATCTTCTTATGCATTCTTATAATGACTTTATGAGGTGAGAGGGTAACTATCATTATTATCATTTTCATTTTATAAATAAAGAACCATAGGCCTAGTGGGGCTATGTGATTTGTCTATGCTTGCTGAACTGATAATCAGTAGAGGAAACATGGAGCTGAGTGTGTTGACCCAGAAGCTGTGTTATTTTCATTATGCCATTTGAATGGTCATTTTTTCTGTTATTCAACTTGACTTTGTTATTTAATTAAATTATGTTCAATTAAATTTTAAACTACCCTAAATTATATTCTTTCTCTTTTTTCCTTCCCTTCCTTCCTTCCTTCCCTTCTTTTTCTTTCTTAAGTGAAATATGGTATAATCACAAATATTTCTAAATAGCTTTCTGATTTACACAGAGCTACAATTCTCCTCCCTATTATTTTCATCTTTATTTATCTTATAATTCTATCAACAAACTTGTGTCCTATGTATATTGAAAGTTTGCTTTCATTGTTTTTATCCAAATATTGAACGTGGCCAAAGACAGATTAAGAGCCTCCTCTACCATGGCCAATCACTATTTCTGTGGCATGATTGTTCAAGGAAAAAAAAAAGAAATCTAGAGGATTTTGGACCTATAATGTAAGCATAATTCTATTAGAAGAAACTTGTGAAAGTATAGATATTCAAAATAAATGACATTTCCCTAATCCACCAATCTGGAATTTTATTTGTTCGTTTTCAGAAAACCTATTTACCATGTTACAGTTTGTTTCCGAGGAACCCATGGTGGCTTCTGGTGATCACTGCGTCCTTGTCAAATTATGTTTAAAAGTGCATTCTAGCATTTAGGCTTTCTGCAGGCAGGGTTGAGGCTATGATTTAATATGATTTTCCCCTGTTATTTATCATTAGGATACCATTGTGTGTCACTATTATTGTGGAAATGCTCTGTTTTCTACACATTTCAAATGTTAGCAATAACACTTTCATAATTCTGCTCTCAAGTTACTGAGTGCCCTGGGTGTAATGCATATGGGTCTTCCAGCTGAACTCGTTCATTTTATTCTAAAACCTTCTTATATGCCTTAGGTTTCTAAAATTGAAAAGGGTATAAATGCATAATTTTACTTGCTGAACAAAATTAAATTTAATTAAAATTCTTATTCTCTTTCAGTGGACAGTCTGCCATCTTCAGCAAGCATGCTTGTTAACAGATTACTAGCCATCTTGGTGACTTACAATGAAAAGAAACAGAAATTTAGTTGGACTTGAGGTCACAACTGCAAAGAATTAAGTTAGATTTAAAAAATAATTATTTATTCTTTAATGAAGGCAACATTAATTTATATCTTATAATAACAAACAAAAACTAATTACTATATTTTTCTCTGTATATATTTTTGCCCAAATTTTTAAGGGAAAAATAGAATACACATTATACATGAGTATGCATTCTCTATCTATATAGATGTTTTTACATTTTTATTTATGCTTATTCATTAAAAGTATAACTTAAGAAAGCAATAATGATATTCATACGCAAGATAATGTCCTGAAATACAGTAATCGGTTTTGTTCAACTTATGACAAACTTTCTGTGAAAGCAGTTTCAGCCAGTGAAAAGCAGTATATTTTTCCCTGTTCACTTTAGACATGAGCTAGCACTCTAGTTGATATTTTTATAAAAATTATTCAAAAATCCCTTGGAAAGATTTTTTTCCAAAATTGTGGGTGCCCGTTATAAACAAGAGTGTATTACACATGGCAAAATACGGCATATAAGATTTTATATTACTTTTGAGAAACTATATAATAGCCAAGATCTAACAGAAATTTAAAAATTGTCTGAGTTCTCTTATAAGATAATTTTAGCACCTTCCATAATGATAATTAAAAATAAAACATATTAATCAAAACAAATTAAGATAGCCATTATGTGATACTTCCTATATCATGTATCTGTTCACATCCTTGACATCCTGAAAAATTTGGTTTTCTGCAATAAACTTCCCATAATTGGTACATCGAAGTAATTAGGTTCCTATTAAAGTATACTGTGACCCAAGTTCACAGTAATATTCACATTCATATTTTGTGTATGTAAGATTTATGTACATAATACACACAGTTATGTTTTTACATTTTTACAAATAATTATAAACATATGCAGAAATAAAGTAAAAAATACAAGTAATATCTTGTATTCAAACACATCACACAACATAGATTAAGTATACTCATGACACAAATTGTTCACAACTCATAACAGATTCTATACAAACACATTTTCATTTTTAGAACACTTAGACTTTGAGTTCTGTTTTATTTTTATTCAAGAATTAAAACATTCATGTAAAAATATTTTACATACTATGATATTTATAATTCAGAAGTTTATTAGTTTTTAATATATTATCACTTCACTTATTACATCGTGCGTTTCTGATAAACTCAACTATATTCCAAAACATAATACGACTCCAGAAGACCAACATTTTCTTAAGAGACAAGTAGGAGTTGGAACAATAGAAGCTAACTCCCAACTTTACACAGTTGATGACTTCTACAGAGCTAAGATCTACGTGCCTTGATGCCCAATCTAAGGGTTTATCTAATCTAGTAATGCCCTGTAGTCTTAGGGCATTGTTGTGGCAATGATTATTCTACCATATTGGAGCCACAAAAGAGAAAAGGACAGAGGTCAAAGAGAGTCAAAGAAAAATCCTTTCATCTCCTAAGTTAATGATTCAGCAATATAAAATGCAGATATTGAAATATCCTCCTAGAGTTACATCATGAACATGCATAAGGTGACAGCAACCTTTGATTATCTCAAGACAAAGATGAGTCACACACTGGAAATCGTATGTGGCTCCAACCACACAAAATAAACTTCTCTGACATACATATGCAGGAGTGAGGTGGGACTGGATACTCGAAAGTTAGAAGGCAGGAAACCAATTATTTTTCCCAGTTCAATGCCTTCACACGTAGATACTTGCTGTGCATGACTTAGTATTGGATCACTTTCATTTTTATCTTTTGTCTCTAGTAGAGTATTGTGGTAAATAGTAGAATGATTCATAAAGGATAGAATTAACTTCAGACAAAATATAGGTATTCAAAATCAAAATGCATCATCAAAAATCACAATAGAAAAAACACCAATGTATTATTGTACATGAAGCTAGGTTGCATTTTTCTTCTGAGTTACAGGGTTTTTTCCTGATCCATACCAGGTATAAATAATGTCTTTGGGCATTATAAGATGTACAGATGGAAATTGGGATTATAAGTCTATTGTACATTCAAATTTTAATCTCTAGGAGAAATAATGAACTCTAAACTGCAAAACCCATGTAAGCATCATTATGCAATGTGAATAACTAATTTAGTCAAATGAGTGTGAGTGACAACTACTTTGCCTCCTTTTCTAAGAAAGTAAAATGAGTGGTGGTGAATATACTTGCTGCATACAATTCTGCTACTTAAGTAACTCCCAAATCCCCAACCTAATCCCTGAAAGTTGGCAGTTACCACTAGAGAAAGAAAGTTTTAGCAGCTCCTTAAAGGTAAATTTCTTCTTTTAGAGAGCCCTAACTCTTCACAGACAACTCATGTCAGGGTCATTGAGTGAGTGACCTCTAGTTGTGTCAGAAGCTACAACTCGATCAGAGAAAGCAGCATGCTTTGTCTGTGTCTCTAACTCTGGAGGTTTGGGATCTTCCCCCAAACACATCCTTTTTCCCTTCTCATTTTCTAGAAAAGTATCTTAAAAAGAGTAGCTGTAATGGGAAATGTTGAAGGTATTCTAACAAAATCCAACTTGTATTCACTCTGTCAATAATCAAAGAATAACATATCTCTGATTTTACTACTGTACTTTCTTTAACCCCATATCCACAATTATTCTAGTAGTGGCTGATAACTTCATGAAGATATCTTTCTTCAGTCCTGCCTCCTCCTAATTTGTTTCCTTTTTTATAACTCAACTTATAGTCTCCTTGATTTAGAGTATGACCATACTTCTCTATTCAATTTAGCAGGCAAATATTTATTTTGAGCAACTCAAGGTACTCAGCTAATTTCTAGGCTGAAAAGGAAATGAAATATCTGTCTTTGAGGCAAGGCTCAAGTAAATGGAATGTTTTCAAAAAGTGTAGCAAATGCTAAGTTCAAAATATGCTGGAGAGGCTATCAGCAAAAATAAATGGGACATTTTTCTCAGGTTGGAAGAATTAGGGTAGAGTTCCTGAATGAGATAGTACTAGAATTGAGCATTGAGCTTTAGAGAAGGAGCAAGGGAGTACCTGACTTAGCAAAGAAGCATGGTATAGTAGTTGGGAGAAAGAGGACTTTCCAAGTAGAGGGAGCATCACTAACAAAGGTAAGAAGAGCACAGGGTGTGTACACATTATTCACACCCTCAAGAGCAAAGACCGTAAGTGGTTCGAAATTGGTTGAATGCAATGAACTACCAGGTCACAGAGTGTTAATGAAGTTAAGGAGGTTTGACAATTTAGTGTAAAACCCTTTGAAGGGATCAGGTAACATTTTTAGATTAATCTTGTAAATAACAGGCCTGGTATAGTCAGATGAACTCAAGTCCAAGGTTATGCTAACTACATGGAGTCTGTAAATTCTTAGTAGATTGACAATGTAATCCATTAAACTTAGCTAAGGCAAGAAGAAGCAAGGATTACAATTCTTGTATCATTTCAGACCTTTGTCTTCAACATTCCTTTAGAGAGCTAGACTAGGTTTTATGATCCTGAACTTACACAGCCAAAGTTTTAAAAAGTGAGAGCATGGTGCTGTGAGGCTCAACTCCAAGTCCTGCCTGAGTTATTGTTGCTTTGATATAGAGCTTTGATTCCAGGATCTGGTCCCATCTAGTTTACTCCTTGACCAAGTCACTTGTCTTGGTAATGTACCTACAGTCTATGTTGTTCATTCCTGAGGCCTCTGACTGTTCAAGTCAGTCCTTGTCCTAAAGATTCTGTTCCTTCTCTAAACGTTGGCTTTGTGACTGAGCTTCACATTCAACTGACAGACCTGCCTGTGACCCCTGCCTGCCTTCCTGTGGGGTAACTGAGGATTGCTATTTCCTCTTATTGTGATTTGCCCTTCTCTTGGTAAACAACCTTGGACCTTCTTGGCCCCATCTCTCATCTGCTAAGAAAGTTTCAGGATACTTTGTTTTGCATGCCACACCAGAAGCCTCCAGGCATCTGACTTTACCACTCAGGAGCAAGATTTAGATCCACATCCAGTTCCTCCCAGCTTACCATCATCCCCATGGTTAGCCCAAAGTAAACTTGGTATAATTGGGGGAGAAAATGTTCTACCTTCCTCAGAAGATTTTAACACACACATCTACAATGACTAGAATGTGTAGAGCACCCCTTGAGGCCATTGAACGGACAGCATACCAACTGAAAGCAGAGACTCAGACCACAAACTTTCTGCAACTATGCTAATCAGGGGCCCTCTAAGACAGACAGGTAATAGGAGGCTTAGCCAGGCAGAAGGTCACAAGGAACCATAAGGCAATAGGTGTAGAAATCCAATAGAAGTAACTGGGGGATAGAGCTTGAATTCAGTTAAGAAGGCTAAGTAGAAGACAGAGGTATCAGAAGTGAGAGGAAGAGAATTTTCTTAAAAACGGACATATGGTTTTAGGGACCAAGGGAGCCCCGCTCAGGTTCTGCCAAATACAAGAACAGCTTTGGGAGTATGATAAGCTGGAAGCTGCAAGTGGAGGAAGGAAAACCCACTTGGTTTAGACAAGTAGTAGACATGGGGCATTTCCGTAAAAAATCCGCCTTGACCATCAATGGCTGCAGGATCCTCTGCAGATAAATGCAGATTTGATTTGCATGAATGTGAGAAAAAAAAAGTGGGTATAATGTATGGGAGAGAAAGGAAAGGAGGTAGAGGAGAAGGAAAGGAGGAGAGTAGAGGAAGAAAAAGAAGAGAAGACAAGACATCTTGGGGCATAATATTGGGCATAATAACAAATGGCGTGTCATTGGATCAAATGAAAACCAAGATAAGAATTTCAGTGGTAATGTGGAATAAGCATTAGAAAACAAGTGTTCTAGTTCTCAACTGGTCACTCAAACTTTTTGAAAAACTGACTAAATTTATCTCTTCTCAGTTATAGCACTTTGAAATGACATGGCAGACTTCCTAATCTCCAAAGCTTTTTTTAGTTTAAATTTTGATGAGTTTTTTCTACAGTAATTTAAAAAAGTCTGAAGTACTTTATTTTGTACAGGTTAATCACATATTAACTTGAGACTAAGTTTTGACTACAGGTGACTATAAGAAAAAGTGCCCACTTGACCTGGACTCCTGATAAGAAACTCAGCTATTTTTGAAGACACTTGTGACTTCAGAGTGGAAATAAAACAACTAAAACATGTAAGAGCAAATGACCAGTATTTAACATAGAAACAAAAATAATAATCTCATTTTATAAATTTTAAAATATTTTCCAAAAATTACATGCTGCTGTAAATATAATGACAATACTCTTTTTAAGAGCTTGCATTTTATATCATTTTGTATTTATAAAACATTTTGTTGAATACCAGGGGTAGGGAAAATGTATACACATTTTAAACAATGTTGTCTATATATATATTACTTTTAGAAGTTGAATTGAATTACTGTACCTATGTGTATTATGACCAATGTGTATTGACCTATTTGTTCAAAAGATGGCATTAATTTAATGAATGATAGCTTCATCATGTGTCAGTCAGGATGGTCAAAGAAAATGACAGAGACAATTATTCAAGACCATATTGAGGTGGCATTTGAAATTTGAGAACATTGTTAGAATTGCTAAAAGGGTCTTCCTCAGAAAGATTTTCCCAGGCCAATATTTTCAGGTGTTACCCCCACACTCTCTTCTAGAACTTTTATTATCTCATGCCTGGAATTTAAATCTTTTATCCAAAGAGAATAAATTTTGGTCAGTGCTGAGAAGTATGGGTCCAGTTTCAGTCTTCTACATATGGATAATCAGTTTCCCCAGAATCATTTGTTAAATGAGAATTCTTTTCCCCAGTGCATGTTTTTGTTAGGTTTATCAACGATCAATGATGATATATGGCTGGATATATCTCTAGATTCTCTATCCTATTCCATAGGTTTATATCTCTATTTTTGTCCTAGTGGCAAACTGTTTTGATCACTATGCCCTAATTTGCAGCAACACCAAAAATAAATAACGAGGATTTGATCAAGCTAAAAATCCTTTTGCACAGGTTGCCACAAACAAAGCAAACAGGCAGCCTTCAGAATGGTAGAAGATTTTTGCTTGTTATGAATCTGACAAAGTCCTGATACTTAGAATCTACAGAAAACTCCAATTAAACAATAAGAAAAGTATAAAAAATTCCCTTTATCAGTGAACAAGAGATATGAACAGAAATTTCTCCAAGAATGATAGATGAACGGCCAAGAAACACTTTAAAAAAATGCTCATCCTCTTTAATCCTCAGTGAAATGTAAATCAAAGTCACCTAACTCCAGTAATATTAGCCCACACTACAAAATCCCAAAACTACAGATGTTGGCCTGGATATGGAGAGAAAGGAACACTTTTGCACTGCTGGTGGGACTGCAAACTAATACAGCCTTTTCAGAAAGAAGTATGGAGAATTCTTAAGGAACTAAAAGTTGACCTTCAATTTGATCCTGCAATCCCATTACTAGGTATCTACCCAGAAGAACAAAAATCATTTTGCAATGAAGACATTTGTACCACAATGTTTATTGCAGCTCAATTCATAATTGCCAAGTTACAGAAACAACCTAAGTGCCCAAGAACTCATGAATGGATCAACAAACTGTGGTAGATGTATACCATGGAATACTATTCAGCTATTAAAAATGATGGAGACTTTACATCTGGTACATTTACCTGGATGGAGTTGAAATTCATTTGTCTTAATAGAGTATCACAAGAATGAAAAAATAAATATCCAATGCACTCTATACTAATATGAAACCAATACATAAACAATTACATGCTCAAAAGAATAAAACACAAATATAGTTTAGTCTAGGGGTATAGGGCTGAGGGAGGGAAAATGAGCGGCAGAAGGAAGGGGTAAAAAGATGGAATCTCACCTAATGTGTGCATTGTTGCATTTACCCTGAAAGTAAGAACAATGCAACCTAAAAGATTGTACCCTCATATTAATTTGAAATAAAAAATAGATTAAAAAAAAGAAATTTGAGGACATGGTGGGAGTAAAATGACAATGCAAATGTGCACATGGGGGCCCTAAAAGGATATGGTGCACTGTAGAAAACCAGCTCCACCAGTGGTACTTTGGGAAGAAATTGAAACGGATTGTGCAGTGGTACAAGAGGACACTTTGGCTGACATTCTCAAGCAGTGGTTTGCAGTAATTGGAAGTGTCTGGATGCTGATGGTAACCACTTTGAGTGCTTCTTGTAATTGCATAAGTCAAACATGATTTGTATTCATCTTTTGTTTTCAGTATACATCAAGTATTACAATTTTAATACAGTTTTTTCCTTTCTTAAAATGTGTATACATTTTGGAACCCTCTGTATATCTCATATTATCATAAAAATAACTCTTGTAGGAGGCCAAATAGTTGTCAGTTATCCTCATTTAACAGATTAGAATAAATCACGCTAGTTAGGGCTCAGTTTTCTGACTCTCATTGAGCACTCTGAACTTATAATATCCTTCATGGAATGTTTGTACCTGTGACACAAAGATTGGTATATAAATTTCAACTAAAGACTGACGACTATGTAAAGTTAAGATGAAGTTTAAAGCCAAATGTCATTATGTTAAAAATCATGTATATATATAAGCCTCTTTGAATAAGTTAATATGGAAGACATTATCCTTATCTAAATATTGTCTCTTTTCTCCCTTAGAGACATCACTATAAATGACAAAAACCAAAACAAGAGATATAGAGGAAGATGGCTGCCTAGAGGCAGCTTTCACCAGAGGCTTCTGTCCAGAGGAAGAGATACTCAGTGAAGCCAAGGTGGGGAGCTCAGCTAAGAAAGAAAATGGACAAGTGCACATCATCTCTGCTGAGGTAAGCTGCGACTCCAAGAAGGATAATCCACGAAAACAAATTCCAGGTAAAAAGCCCATTTCCAAAAGGATAAGAGACCCCACCCCCAAATAGAAGTTTACTGTGGGCTCTCTGCAAGCAAGCAGGGAACAAAAGACCTGTCATTCTATCCCATAGGAGAGAGCTACTAACACCTGGACGTCCTTCTCCGGAAAGGTTCCACTTGTGAGGCTAGATATCACCCTGCCTGGCATAAAATAGAACAAACATTTTCCCTACAATTATGAACTCCCAGTCCCCCCTAGAGGTCTGAAGGTCTGCCCCCAGAGCCCAGAGTGTTTGGCAATTCCTGAGAGGCCTGGGCATTGTGTGGGCTGCTGGATAGCAGCACAGAAACAGTGGCACAAGTGGAAGCTGGGGGTGTAGGAATAGAGAGACATGCAGGAAAGAGAGATGCACCATGATGGTGTGTGGCCAGACATCTTTTCTCACTTGGTGGTTCACCAGAGGGATACAAATTCCATCCCCTCAGGTTTGTGGGATGGGACTACCTGTCGATTTTTACTATCAGCTGCTGGAGACCCTGTGAACTCTCCCTATTAAGCAGTGATTGTACTGTCCAGGACAATAATCTGATTAGAACTCTTGACCTCAGCTGTCCACCCAGGGACCCTCTGAGGTTGAGTGGCAGTTATTTTGTAGTGGGAAAGGACTGATTCTCCTTCTTCAGCTGTTTCTGATGGGTGGAGAGGCACTGCAGTTGCTTGTATCTCTCCCCAGCTGAGATTTCGGTCTACTACTGCAACTTGTTAGGAGTGGGTAGATGTTGGCTGCATTCAAGACAGAGCCAGCTTGTACTATCTCACCAAGCAGGTCCTCAGAGTCTCTGGCTGCAGCTTTGAAAGGGACCTTTATAAGGCTGTAGGGCAAAAGCTACAATCACAAGTCCCAGCTCATTGGTAAAGGGCTTTTTAACTCTACTTCAGGGGCCCCCAATCCAACTTAACCCTACCAGTTTTAATTGCCAAATTGCAGAAAATACTCCTGGGGCAGAACCAGTGAAAGAACTCTAGCAACATGTATAATCAGAACAGATCAACACCTCCAAGGCATGACTAAGGAGATACAACAGAAAATGCCAAATAGACAAATGGCTGAATTGTCAGAAACGGAATTCAGAATATGGATGGCAAAAAAAAAAAAAAAAAAAAAAAAAAAAACTAATAAAATGGAGGGAAAAATGGAAATAGAAATCCAAAGAGTAGTTCAAAAGTTGTCTCAAGAAGTAAGTGGACTAAAAGACAAAGTCACCAAGAATATAGACATATAAGAAAAGAGATACCACAGTGCAACGAAATGAAAAAGTTATTCGAGGAGCTTCAAAATATAGTAAAATCCCTCAGTAATAGATTTGAGCAGCCAGAAGAAAAGGACTCAGAAATTGAAGACAAGGCTTTTGAATAATTGTAAGCATTCAAAGAGGCAGAAAAATGGGAAACAAGACGAGACTATTCCCTGAGAGAGTTGTGGGATCATTCCAAAAGATCAAACATCTGACTTACAGAAATTCCTGAAGGAGAAGAGGATGGTCCTAAAGGCACAGATGCTCTACTCCAAAATGTTATGTAGGGGAATTTCCCAAGCATTGCAAGAGATACAGAAATTGAGATAGTAGACAGTTTCAGAGCCACAGCAAGATTCAACATAGCATCCAAATATAGCATCCAAATATAGCATCTCCTAGACACATTGTAATCAACTTTGCCAAAGTTAATACAAAGGAGAAAATCTTGCAAGCAGCCAGATATAAGAAAGGCATTACCTACAAAGGGAAAAATGTTATAATGTCTGCAGATCTATTAGCTGAAACTTTTTAGGCCAGAAGAGGATGGTGATGGAAAGGTCCAGTGGATAAAACAAAACTTGCAGCCCATGATCCTGTACCCAGCTAAACTGAGTTTCATTTGCAATGGAGAAATCAAATACTTTGCTGACATACACATGTTGAGGAAACCTGTGATAATTAAACCAGGTCTCCAGAAAATTCTCAGACCCATTTTCCTTAATGACCAGTACAATGGTGTACCACCAAAGTAAACTCACCCAGAATTTATTAAACAAAATCTATCTTCCACAGTATTAAAAATATCCACTGGACCTTTGAAGAATATGATAGCCCAAATATTACCATATCTATCAATTCTCTCAATTAATGTGAGTGACTTAAATTGTCCTCTATGGAGGCAAGGGGTAGCTGACTGGATACAAAAAGTCAGGCCAGCTATCTGTTGTCTACAAGAGATTCATCTTACCTCAAAGGACAAAAAATAGACTCAGGGTGAAGGGATGGAAATCTATAATACAGGAAAATGAAAATCAGAAAACAGCAGGGTTTGTAATTTTGTTTGCATATACAATAGGATTTAAACCAACAAAGATAAGGAAAGACAAGCATGGATACTACATATTTGTCAAGGGAAACACTCAACATAAAGAGATTTCAATAATGAACATTTATGCACCCTACCTGAATGTTCCTCAATTTATAAAGCAAAGTCTAATGGATATGAACAATTTGATACCTTCTTGAACTATAATAGTTGGAGATTTTAACACCCCTTAGTCTATTCTGGATAGATCCTCCAAGAAAAAACTAAACAAAGAAATAATGGATATAAACTTGACCCTAGAACAAATTGACTTAAGAGACCTCTAGAGGACATTTCATCCTACTAAAACTGAATACACATTCTTCTCATCAGGCCATAGATCATCCTCCAAAATTGATCATAGCTTAGGATACAAGTCTAACCTCAACAAATTTAAAAGAGTAGAAATTATTTCTTGTACCATCTCAAAC
>CAUYRH010074223.1:0-42000 GCA_963574655.1 Perodicticus potto
GGCGCCAGCCCCATATACTAAAGGTGGCAGGTTCAAACCCGGCCTCCGCCGAACTGCAAAAGCAGAAAAAAATAGCCGGGCGTTGTGGCAGGGACCTGTAGTCCCAGCAACTCGGGAGGCTGAGGCAAGAGAATCACTTAAGCCCAGGAGTTGGAGGTTGCTGTGAGCTGTGTGATGCCATGGCACTCCACCTAGGGTGATAAAGTGAGACTCTGACTCTACAAAAAAAAAAAAAAAATATATATATATATATATATATTTGCATGATGTATGTACAAATGATTTAATAAAAAATAAATTTAAAAAAATGAGTATGACTTTAACAGAGTAGCAATTGAAGGATGGGAATAGTCATAGTGGTACTGATAGCAAGAAAGATGCAGTGAGATTAGAATTTTAAGAATTTTAGAAAGTCTTAATGTAAAGTGATAAGAATTATTGGTAAATGAATTCTTCCTATGTTTCCTTCTCCCTATTTACTAAAGAGAATTCAAGTTTAATGTGCATTGGTCTCTTCCTGTGTAGAGGAAGGAAGGTTCTGCCTTATCAGGTTCACTCTTAGTTTTGTGACATAGAACAACTCAAAAATAAAGAAGATGGGCATCATCATTTAAATCTGGGCAAGAGACAGTAACTGAATCTTTTCTGATGAGAACAGAAAAATGGTCAAGAAACTAAAAAAAAACTCATTATTTCTAATTATTAGAGAAATGCAAATCCAAACCACTTTGAGATCTCACCTAACCCCAGTGAGAATGGCCCACATCACAAGGTCCCAAAGCAGCAGATGCTGGTGTGGGTGCAGAAAAAGGGAACACTCCTACACTGTTGGTGGTATTGCAAACTAGTACAGCCTTTATGGAAAGAAGTATGGAGAATCCTCAAAGTACTCAAATTAGATCTCCTATTTGATCCTGCAATCCCATTACTAGGCATCTACCCAGAAGAAAAAAATATCATTTTATCATAAAGACATTAGCACTAAATGGTTTATCTCAGCTCAATTTACAATTGCCAAGATGTGGAAACAACCTAAATGCCCAATAACCCAGGAATGGATTAACAAACTGTGGTATATGTATACCACGGAATACTATTCAGCCATAAAAGGTGGAGACTTTGCATCGTTTGCATTTATCTGGAGGGATTTGGAGAACGTTCTCCTAATAAGTATCTCAAGAATAGAAAAGTAAACATTCCATGAACTCAATACTAAATTGAAGCTAGTAGATTAACAACTCCATGCTCATATGAAAGAAAAGCACAATTAAATTCAAGAAGAGGGAAGGGGGAGAAGAGGTTCAGAAAATTTTCACCTAACAGGTACAATGTAGGGGTATACGGCACATTTCCTGGGTGAAGATAATAACTACAACTCAGGCTTGACTTTTGCAAATGGAAACAATGTAACCTAATTGTATATGCCCTCATATTAGTCTAAAATTAAAAAAAAAAGAAGATAGGCAGGGTCATAAAATTTTAATAATAGGCATTATGAGAAGAACTGTGATTTGTGCAGAAAATAGATGAAAGAGAAATGGGACATTTTAAGGAAGTGTTGCTGTGATTAATGACTTTCCATTGGCAGTAGTACTGGTTATTCTCCATTTGTTCCTGCACACTCATTCTCTGTCATTCTCTGCTTTGCTTTGTGCTCCTGTCAGCTCTAGGCAGTACATCTCCCAGGGGCTGGCTGGGCTTCTGGAAAGAGTCAGTTAATGGAAGACACTAGCATAAGATCAAAGTATGAAAAGAAAGAGATGTTGGGTAGCGTGTTGATTCTCCACCCCCACAGCTAACCTGGTTATGCTTTTGACAGTACTGCAGTCCTTTATTAAGGGCTATGACTTCTGTTTAGAAGGCCTTCTGCCATAGCAACACCTCCTACTGAGTTTAAATGACACCACTCCCACCCTGGGTTCCTTCATTCCTAAATATGGTACCGCTTCCCTCTGTTGTTAGTGCTCAGGCATTTCACTGCCTTTGTTGGGTTCCCTTACCTTACCTACATCTTTGTAGCTATGGCCTCTATATTGAACCTTTCTCAATCTTTGAGCATGGCACCTATGGTCTGCTGGAACTCTGACTGATACAGCAGTGTTTAAGAAATACAAACGAGGACATTACCTATCTTGAAATTACTCTTGATTGCATAGACTCTTTTTGGCCAAGATCCAACTCTAGGACCAAACACATGAATAACACCCTTGTAAGTGTCTTACAATATAGGATAATTTTAGCCTCTTACGTAAAGTTCTATGACTCTAACTATGAAAAAGGCTTGAGAGAATGAATTATGTTTCTGGCAGGGTTTTGAGGTAACTTTGGATAACTTTAGAAAAATAGATTCCATACTTATTGAACTATTTGCAGGCTTCATGATTTTAGATATGTAATTTCATTTCCTAATGGCTCTGACTTGTCTTAATGAAGTCAGCTAATGCTTTCCTTTAATTTTAATAGGAACTAATTTTATTTCCTTCTTGGCTTTCTAAATTATTTCTTCTCCATCACTGAAAGGGCTATAGCTGGCACACATGGACTGCCTGGGTGCCTAGAATCAGTACTTAATAGGCTTTAACTGTAATATGTAGCAACAGAATATAATACTTATTGAAAGAAATGCTAGTGCATTTAGCAAGCTTGCGGCAATGTTTGATTCCAAACACAATTCAGGAGCCACACTTATAATTTTAGCTCTCTGGATGACTTTTTCAGCTGCTCCTGGTGTTTGGTTGTTAGCACAGTATGACCAAGGAGAAAGCAGTTGCTTTCCTTTGGCTCTTTATAAATCATCAC
Source organism: Perodicticus potto (assembly GCA_963574655.1). Taxonomy (NCBI): domain Eukaryota; kingdom Metazoa; phylum Chordata; class Mammalia; order Primates; family Lorisidae; genus Perodicticus; species Perodicticus potto. The sequence continues at coordinate 2,800 of CAUYRH010074223.1, forward strand.
CTCTTTCCTTCTTTATACTGGGCGTTCTGCCTTTGCCCAGTAGACACATTCATGAAGAGTTGCATATGGAGAAAAATCATTGGAAAATGCAATACTGAAAGAAAATACTAGTATGAAGCTTTTATATAAGGAAATGGCTTCTCATTTATTTTCAAACAGATTCAACATAGGAAATATCAATTTGGCGTGTAAAGTATGGTACATTTAACATGTTTGCTTTCTCTCAGCAGCTCTTAAAGCACCTGCAGAGTCTAGTTAGAAAAACAACTTGACTCTAATATGCATTTGTAACTTTCAGCTATTTTTTGAATTAAATTCTTTGCAATGTCTGGGCTTTCAGACACTATTTCAGTGAATTTGAGAGAGACCTTTATGGCTAATCCTAGGCAAGGTATGTAGGGCAGCCTGCTTGGCAAAACTGCTGTTTGCGTTAATGCCTAGCAAAGATATTGCTTTCTTTGTCTTCCTCTCTGCATTCTCAGAAAAAGCTCACCATATGATATTTAGCTCAGCTCTTCAATTCCTAGACTTCTCTGATGAGTCAATAAAATATATTCATGAATGGAGACCATCATCAGGCATTTGGGGGGAAGATGGAAGACCAGTGAGCCTCCTAACAGATTACCTATCCTGACAAAACCATACCTTGTCAGGGCCCTCTGGCTGAAGACTTCAGAGAAAAGACATACAGAACAGACCAAAGAGCCTTCAGAACTCATTAAATTTTCCATCCTGCCTTTTGTAATAACATAGTAAATGTTATGGTTTAATGAGTTGTTCATTTTAATCTCTCTTTATAAGCCCCAGATTGTTATATAAGAGACTGACAGAAGCTAGAAGGCAGAAATGGTTTGCCTTTATAGCCTGGAAAAAGAATTCTCATGTCTAGTCACCCTTCACATTCTGTCCTTCCTATGCTCATGTTTGTGTCTGTGTTCATTGGCATAGGAAGAGGCCAAGAAAAAATGAAGTGGGAGTGAATATCCATTTACTGGGCACTTATGTGCCAGACCTTTGGGGCTTTATATACAGTATTTTAGTTAATCCTCATTAAATATTACTAAAAAGATGCTATTATTAGTTTCATTCAACAAAAAAAGAAGACTGAAGCCAAGTTGACTGAAGTCACAAAATGTACATTCAATGGCAGATCTGGGATCTGAACCCAGCTTTATCTGGTTCCCCAATCTATGTACTTCTCATTGTAACATGATACCTCCCACTTCATAATGTTCCTATCCTCTGAGTTTCCTGTCTGGTTTGAAATAGGTTTTCATGCCTGGACAATGTCCCTGACAGCATCTCATCTAACTATAGAAGATGTTTGGCTGTTACCGCTCATCTCTCTGCCTCTTGATGAGACCGCACATATACTATGAGATGACGTACAGGAATCATGAACTTCAATCCACTGCCAAGATCCTCCTATACTTGCTTATAGGAATGGATTTAATATTCTATTTTAGAATCAGAGGTTTGCATTTTCATGTTACTTTTCTCACACTCACAGCCTCTCCCACACTCACACCTCAGACTGAACCGGTGTTGGCATTGTTCTGTGGTGCTTCTCTTCCTCACCCAATAACCAGAAGCTGGAGTGAAAAGGCAGCAGGAAGCTAGCTACAGCCATGTGAACAAAGGCGTTCAATGCTTCCAAATCTCAAGGAACCAGCTAGGGTCTGGGTCTTACCCTGGAGTTTGTTAACCTTAGAGATGCCACTGCTAACCTCTTTTTACTACTGTTGCTTCAGCCGCTCTACTTATAGATGCTCTTCAGGGGAACCCAGTTAGGGTGTCCCTGCTGCAATTGAAAGTTTCCTAGACTTTTTGGTTGTGGGGCTTTTACAGTAGCTAGGGCTCCTGGGTCTCCTAGTTTGGGTAGAGGTGAGCTCCCATGAGAATCACTGCAACCAGCAGTGCAAGAAGACAGAGCTGATGAAGGGTGACTTAATTGGCTCCTCCTGGGCCTTCTAAACTATCTGGAAGCTGTTCATTCTTTGAACTTAGACATACCTCCTAGCTGAATCTTCCCAGGCTTATTAATTTTCTTAGACCTGTAATAGCTGGTAGCATTGGGCTATCAAATGTAAGACAGGGGAAGGTTAGTTTATGTGAACCTCCCAGACCTCCCTAGCGACTCTCTTGAAGAGGCTTACATAGCCATGAGGTATATCTGGCAAAATCAAGACAGGTCAGAAAATTCTACATTTCAAAAGACCCCCTGTAATAGGTATGATAGCCTAATTTGGCATTAGGATGAATGCAGATAATAGGTAGGGCAAAACAGGAGCTTATTAGCTGAATACTATAGCCATATTGGGAGTTGTTGTTATTATTATTATTATTATTATTATTATTATTATTATTATTATACTTGTGCTCTTAGGGATGTGTTATCAAGAAAGATTGGAGGCATGCTTTAGCAATCATCTTGTTAACCCTTTGCTTTCCATTATTAGGTGGAAACTTGAATTTTCATTTCTGCCAAGGCTCTGCCAAGAGCTGTCCTGGAGAAACCTTTGTGGGTATCAGCAGAATATTTAACAAAAGAAGACGAAGCGTCTGGCTGCTTCTCTAAATGCCTTTCTTTCTTATCATTCTCTTATACTCTTGAGCTACTGTAACTATGCAAAGTTCTCATTCCCCTGTTCTTTTCTATAAAACTCTCAGCTGTTAATTATGGCTGTGCTCCAGAGAACTAGTGGCATGTCGATCCAAGTGTCAATGAGGAAGGGTTTTGTATTATTCAGTCTATTCTCCTACTGCTAGGTAGTACCGCTTTCAAAGTTCAGATAACATGTGACAGTGTTGTGTTACTTCTCCTCATATTTCCCCATGTCTTTCAGAAAGAGACCCCCTTAGAGCCCAAGGAAGAAAAATATATATATACTTGCTGCTTTCTGTCCTTCAATCCTCCCTTCATTTGACATTCAACCCCCTTTTCCCAGCTTCCCATAACAGGGAACAGGGAATAACAGAGCAATGTACTTCACAAACAAAAATACCCATTTGCCTCGGCAATTTATTTGTCTTCCAAAACTCCCCCAAATTTCTTGCTGGCTTTTATCCTATACGTGGCTAAAACAAACCATGTACCCATTTGAAAAACAGGGAAGAGAAACTAAGTCTAATGAAGGGTCACACGGAAACACACATAGATAAGAAAGGGGTAGGTGGCCAGAAAAGTGGAGCTTCTTTCATTTATTTGCGAAGTGTGGTTGTGATTAGTGGTAGAAGCACAGAGATTTCCATGACAGGAATTGGAGATTCACAGGTTTGTGTTTCTCTCTGGCCCCAGCACTTTATCACCGTGAGGACCTTGTCAGAGCTCTGCTCATTTGTATCACTCATAATCTTCTCTGTCAGCGGTAAGGTCTTGAACAGCTACATAGTTAATGTGATTCTCTAACCTTACATCACTAAAATTGAGCCAGAAAATAAAAACAGGCTGTCTCATTAGTAAACCTTACTAATACACCTCAACAACTATTCTCCTAGTACATTTTAAACAGAATTAGCAGAGATGCAGTTCAGGAAAGATTAACCTTAACAACTGTAATAAGAATATAAATAGGGCACATAATAACATATTTCAAGACCTTCTTATAAAATGAACTACCCAGCTTGAGACTTCCTTTGGTATTTATCTTGGACCTATGTCAGTCCACTGCTTCAAGATTAGAATGAATAAAAAAATGTACAAAGAAAACTGAATGTTATGATAAAAGGAACCAACAGGGATTTAAGACTCTAACCTCAGCAAATCAATGACTTAGCACTATTTAATGACTATTTTCAAGTATGTACAGTAATCAAAGAGAAATTTTATTTTGTTTTTCATTGAAAAGGACTTTTAGAAAGTCTGGCACAATTTTTTTTTCCTTATCCTTTCTCACGTCTCCAGTTAATGTAATGCTATAATTGTAACTGCTTAATCTATCTGAGCTAGAGATGTTCGATCATTCAGTATCTAATGTATAATACATGGATTGCCTATGCCATCTGTCTAGAGCTGAATAGGTCCTTAGTGAGTTTTCAGTCATTGAAAATATTTTCCCTTTCCTAACCACCCCCGCCCCATTCAACATACAGATGAGAAAATAAAGTTAGTGGCGATCTAGTGGCAGAGTCAAAATTAGAGCTTAGAGCTCCTGATTCCCTGATGAGCCATCTTCACAATGTTGAATATTCTTTACCAGAGAGTCTTGCTAGAAGTAAGGCATTCAGTCTGCCCTGCAAGGGCCTATTTGACACTTGTTGACAGCTACCAAAGTGCTTCACATTTCATTGAAGGTTACTACGCCTTCAGTTAGATCTTTCAGAAAGGAGCTTCAACTAGCAAAACAAGCATCAGACTGTTATCTTGACAATGCATATATTCTTGACTTTCACTGTTAAAGGACTGATAAAAATCAACAAAAAGATTAAAAAAGTTGATAAGAATAGACGAATGGTTGCTATTAGGCAGAATTAATGATGTAAGAAAATGAACAATTTTATTGCCAAAAATATTTCTTTTGACAATACTCACAATAAGATGCCTACATTAAAAATAGATTAAAATTATATACAGTTTCACCAAATGGTAACAAGAATGAGTAGTATTTGAATGTTAAGTCGTCAGGTGAATGTCATTTTTATGTTGTTCTGATTTTTCCAATTGCTCTAAAATGGCAATAAATTATTCCAGTGACTAAAAATACATTTATAATTGCTTTGATACTTGAGATAAATGTTTATCATATTTGGGATTGGAAACCATTGAGGTATGCCCCCATCAGCAAATTATTCTGAAATAAAGCGACTATTCTCATTTTTATGTTATATGAATGAGACATGTTTATATTATTTTCACTATTTTAGAACATACATTGTATGGTATCAAGCCATTACTTTCTTGTCATTTGTGTTTGGATCATATGGTTCAAAGGAGTAGGATAACTATACTAACCTAATAAGTGTACACATATTGACTGATTTTAGGATCTGCCGAGTCAGATGTATGTCTTTATAAGAAACTACTTAATCATTTTACTTTTCATACATATATTAAGTTGATACTATGGTCCAAATGGAAACCATTTTGCTATGTTTCAGTGTTATCTGGATTTAATGAGTCTCTGGAGGTCTCTAGATGGATTTTACTGCCAAGTATGATTCAGCCTAACACTGCAAGGGAAACATTGAACTCAGGATGTTTTGTCTGCCCATAAATTTCTGCCTGGAGTAGCAACCTACACATTTCAAAGATTGTCAAGTGAAAAATTCTTAATATTTTATCATAAGAACACTCAAATGAATTCAATGTGGTATTGGTGTTCTTGGTTTAAAAAAGTTACATAATTTATTTTTCACATAAGTGCCACAAAAATATCCCATACCCACCTTTAATAAATTAATTGATTCAATGGATTCAAGTTCTAGTTAACTGCTATTAAATAGTATTTGTGCAACATTTGTGTGAACAATGATTATAGGCAGTTAATACTCGAATCTTTGCCTTCAAGTTATTTAGAAAGGGGTTGAAAGAAAAAAGAAAACAGACCTCAAGAATCTAACAAATGTGTATAGAGGGGATGGGTGATTGCATTTTTGGTAGGAGTAACAGGAACAAAAGGGAGCCATTCTTCACAATGTCACCAGATGAAAGAATGGGGGAAATCAGTTAAGCTTTTGCAGTGGTCCATGTCTAAAGTGATAAGGGCCTGGATTAGGATGGTAAAAGCAGCAAATGGAGACATAAGTTGCCAGAGCATTATAATGAAAGACCAACCCATTTAGTGATTAATTGATCATGGGGAGAGGGAATTGAAAGTGTTAAAGACAGTTTAACAATTCAATCCTGAGTGACCATAAGGAGAAAGGGTCTTTTGTCAGACACAGGAAAATCAGGAGACAGATTTATTCTGGGGATAGGATGAAAAGATGAATTATGTTGAATTTTGTCAGACTGGCACATAAAGGGTATTCTGTGAAAATTATGTAACTATTTCCATGTGGCATTTTACAGAATCTTTTCTAAGTATAAGATGGATAAATTGAGACCAGATATTTGTGATTATGTGTGTGTGTATACATATATATGTAATACACACACATAATCACACAAGAGTATACACACACACATATATATAATCACACACACATATATATGCATGCACATATAGATGGTTAATTTGTGTATTCATTAACAGCTGCATGCTAAACCATCTCTAAAGGGTCTCTGTCTTCTGCCTTGTCAAATAATCATTTACATTAATGAATTGAGTGATAACATGATTGAAATGCTTATTTAACCATTAATAGATATAAAGCCATGAGAGATAATGATTTTTATTGGAAAATAGATTTTGCCAATATCTTTAGGCCCTTGATATCAGGGTTAGAATTCTGATTTTTAACAAGATGAAATTTAATTATAATACACTGCAACATCACACTTGTGTGTATAAAACCAGCTCTACAAATATAGTAGCACAGCTTTGAGATTATATGCATTAAAAATAGTGAGGGATATGTGGAAAAGATTTGCTTTCCTAGTCAATAAATTCCTTAAGTCAATAGCACTTGGAGGCTATGTTAATAAATGCTAACCATGTAGGTGATAGGCCTGTTCCATTTTGTGCAGGTCAAAAGATACCTGAAAAATTTATCCTGTTCTTGGTGTGACATTTTGAATGACCTATACACATCAGATATTCTCAGAGGAAAAGTTACTAGGATAGTGAATAGACTTAAACCTCAGCGTCCTTCAACATTTAAATGAACTGAAGCTGTTTAATCTGAAGAAAGATCAGAGAGAGGGTAGCACCTGTGGCTCAAGGAGTAGGGTGCTGGCCCCATACACCGGAGGTGGTAGGTTCAAACCTGGCCCTGGCCAAAAACTGCAAAAAGAAAGATCAGAGAGAAAATATAAAAAATACTGCAGATTGTCTCACTCGATAAACCATCCAATCTTCTATTATACCTCCTGCTACTAAGAGTTATACAATCACAACACTGCACCTTCCAGATTCCTTTGTATATAAGCTTCTGCACATGACCTAGGCTTCATCAAGGAGATGCACTTACCCATTAAATTTGAGAGAGAGGTAGAGACTGTAAATATAGAGTAAGAATCTTGCAGGAAAAATAGGACAAAGCTACTTTTTATGGTCCAAAATGATTGGTGCTGAGTGGGGGGGAGGGCAGTGGTATTAGTGGAATTTCTGTTAGAATAATGCCATTGTTTGATTGGGTGTTCCACATTTCTGGCTGTGTAATATCAATTCTTGGGTTTGCTACACTCCCAGACATTCTAGCAACATGTAATAAATGTCTAGCTAGGGTGACTTTTGTTATCTGTGACTAAAAACCCTGACTTGCAAAGGTATAGGTGCTAGACCAATGGATAGGTGCTACAAAGAGAATGATTTTATTAAAGTTGATCAATGAAGCGGTAGGTAGCTTCAGAGAGATAATTAGTTGTGTTCACTTTTAAGATAGGCTACCACTTGGTGGGAAAAAACACATCAGGAGGAACTTGAATGAGATAACTTTTAAGTCTCCTTCTGATTACTTCAGGTTATATGAACACACAAAGAATTCCATGATTGAAATTATTCTCACTTTAGTGTGAATGACAGATAGGCAACTCTCTATTAAGGCGTACAAAAAAAGCTATTTACTTTACATGAATGTCTTAGCGAAATTAAAGATCATATGAATACATATAACTACTACTCTGTATAGAAGATTTTATCAGGGGCAGAGCAAGATGGCAGACCAGAAGGATCATTGATCTGAGCTCTCCTAGAATGACTTGGGAAAAAGAGCGACCCCAGCCATACCTGGCACAGAGACCTTAACCAGAGTTGTAGGTCAGGGAGCACAGTGAGGAGGTAAGGTGGTGTGCTAGATTCAGTGTATGATCCAGAGCAGCAGAAATCTGACAAATTAGGCAAGTGATTGGAACCACCTGAGATCAGCTGGCCCCCCACGAAGATCTGGGATGGGAGGAAGCCTTTCCAGACTTTTCAATTGTGGGAAGCTGCACGTTAAGTGGAAAGCTTGGAAGAGTGGGCAGACTTGAACAGCATACAGCAACCAGAGTTGAATACCAGATAGAGTGGATTTGCCATAGGTTTAGTGGCTGGCAAGGCAGCCATACTGAGTAGGTCTTGGTGGCCAAGGGGCTGCAATTGTGGGAAGGTTCTGAGAAGGGTCTTAGCAGGGGCCTAAAGCTTGAGCCATCTTAATTTCTCCTGCTGGAATCAGAACTCCACTCTTGGGACAGGCTGAGGGAGTCCCACACCACCATGGGAACTGGAATCAAGGGGCACTATGAGACCTGCTGCTGACGTGAGCTTTAAGATCCCTACCTAGCAGGGTCTGAATTCTGAGGAAATAATCAGGCAATCATTGAAGGCAACTAAGTTAGGAAGAACCAGAGAGGTTGCGCCTTGTGTTCTCTGTCTCCTAAAACACCACAGCGCCACCTGGTGTCCTGGAAACATATTGCAACATATTGTCATCAAGAACAAGGACTCCTTTTTTTGGCCACAGGAAAGAGTTTGGCTTTGCTCAGGTTAAGACCACTTCAAGAACTAAGCTCTGAGACATTTTCATTTGAAGCAATGAGGAAGTGAGAAGTAAAAAGGAATACGAGGGGGTGTATAAGAAGAAAGAACACATGAGGAGGAGCCAACAGAAAAATTCAGGCAACATGAAAACCCCAAACAGACCAACTTCCCCAAAGAACCATGAGACATCTACTACAGAAGACCCCACCTATAAATAATTAATGAACTTAATAGAAAAAGAGTTTAAAATATGTATGATAAAGACAATAGGGGCATCCAAATAGGGGCAGAGGAGGTCAAACTCTTGCTCTTTGCTGACCATATGATATTATACTTAGAGAACCCCAAAGACTCAATCTCAAGACTCCTGGAAGTGATCAAAAAATACAGCAAAGTCTCAGGACATAAAATCAATGTTCACAAATCAGTAGCCCTTGTATATGCCAATAATAGCCAAGATGAAAAGCTAATCAAGCTAATCAATAATTCCCTTCTCAGTAGCATCAAAAAAAGAAAATGAAATGCCTAGGAATATACCTAACAAAAGAGTGAAGGACATCTACGAAGAAAATTACAAAATCCTAAGAAAATTAATAGCAGAAGATATTAACAAATGGAAGAATATACTGTGCTCATGGCTGGGAAGAATCAACATTGTCAAAATGTCAATACTTCCCAAAGCAATCTATAAATTGAATGAAATCCTCATTAAAATAACATCATCATATTTTCAATATTTGGAAAAAAAATTGTCGTTGTGTATGGAACCAGAAGAAACCCAGTATATCCAAGGCAAATCTTAGTAATAAAAACAAAGCCAAGTTATCTCCATACTAGACTTTCAGCTATACTACAAGGCCATAGTGGTCAAAAGAGCATGGTATTGGCACAAAAATAGAGACACTGACATTTGGAACCAAATGGAAAAGCACGAGATGAAGCTAACATCTTAAAGCCACTTCACCTTTGATAAAGCAAACAAGAACATACACTGGGGAAAAGAATTGCTGTTCAATAAATGGTCTTGGGAGAACTGGGTAACCACATGTAAAAGACTTAAACTGGACCTGCATCTCTAACCATTTACAAAAATTGATTCAAGATGGATAAAAAAATTAAATCTAAGGCATGAAACAATAAAACTACTCCAAGAAAGTGTGGGGAAAACACTTGAAGCTATCAGTCTGGGGAAAGATTTTATGAAGAAGACTCCAGTGACAATTGCAACAACAACAAAAATAAATAAATGGGACTTAATTAAACTTAAAAGCTTCTGTACAGCTAAGGAAACAACAACCAAAACAAATAGACAACCTTCAGAATGGGAAAAGATATTTGCATATTATGAATCAGACAAAAGCTTGATAACTAGGATCTATAGAAAACTCAAATTAATCAACAAAAGACCCCAAAATCTCACATATCACTGGGCAAGAGACATGAATAGAACCTTCTCTAAAGAAGACAGATGAGCGGCGCCTGTGGCTCAAAGGAGTAGGGCACCAGCCCCATATGCCAGAGGTGGCAGGTTCAAACCCAGCCCTGACCAAAAACTGCAAAAATAAATTAATTAATTAATTAATTTAAAAAAAATCATTAATAAGAAGACAGATGAATAGCTAACAAATGTGAAAAAATACTCATCGTCCTTAATCATCCAAGATATGCATATCACAACTACCCTGAGATATCACCTAACCCTAGTGAGAATGACCCATATCACAAAGCCTCAAAGCTGCAGATGCTGGTGTAAATGTAGAGAGAAGGGAACACTTTTACACTGCTGGTGGGACGGCAAACTGATACAACCTTTTGGGAAGGAAGTATGGAGAATCCTCAAAGAACTCAAACTAGACCTCCCATTTGATCGTGCAATCCCATTACTAGGCATCTACCCAGAAGAAAAAAACCCTTTTATCCTAAGAACATTTGCACTATACTGTTTATCACAGCTCAATTTACAATTGCTCAAGTGTGGAAATAGCCTAAATGCCAACCAACCCAGGGATGAGTTAACAAGCTGTGGTATATGTATACCATGGACTACTATTCAGCTATTAAAAAAGATGGAGACTTTACATCTTTTGTATTTAACCTGGATGGAGGTGGAACACATTCTTCTGAGTAAAGCATCACAAGAATGGAGAACCAAGAACCTAATATACTCAATTCTAATATGAAGGCAGTAGATGAGCTAATACAAGGGGAGGGAGGGGAATGAAGGAGCAGGGAGAGCGGAGGAGGGAAGAGGTTGGGGTGTCACGGTGTATGGCACAATTCTTGCGGGCGGGACACAATCATAAGAGTGACTTTATCTAACGAATGCAATCCGAGTGACTTTATCTAACAAATGCAAATCCGTGGTTTTTTGTACCCTCAATGAATCCCAAACAATTAAAAAATATATTTTCTCTTTTTCTCCCCCCACCCCCCCCGTCTTTACTAACAAAAATCTCGCCTCTTCTTTTTCTCCTTTTTTTTTTTGAGACAGAGCCTCAAGCTGTCGCCCTGGGTAGAGTGCTGTGGTATCAAAGCTCACAGCAACCTCCAACTCCTGGGTTCAGGCGATTCTCCTGCCTCTGCCTCCCAAGTAGCTGGGACTATAGGCACCTGCCACAACGCCTGGGTATTTTTTGGTTGCAGCCGTCACTGTTGTTTGGCGGGCTGGGGTGGGATTCGAAACCATCATCTCAGGTGTATGTGGCTGGGGTCTTAGCCACTTGAGCCACAGGGGCTGAGCCCCTATTTTTAGGTTGCAGTTTGGCTGGGGCTGGGTTCGAACCTGCCACCCTTGGTATATGGGGCCAGTGCCCTACTCACTGATCCACAGATGCTGCCCTCTCAAATGGGTTCTTTATCATATCTTTATACAGATAGAAGAAAATATAATATTTCCAATATGATGGATCTCTCTCTCTCTCTCTCTACACACACACACACACACACACACACACATATATATCTCCAGGCTATCTGCTTAGCTTTGAACAGAACTACAAACAAAAAAGAATGAAATATAATGAGGAACACAACTCACAGAAGAAGGTAACAAATAGAACCATATTTTTAACAGTTCTTATCAAAGGTGGATATGATGGTTAATTTTTGTGTCAGCTTGGACGATATTTTTGGATAAGATGAAGATTTAAAATCAGTGAACTTTGAGAAAAGCAGATTGCGCTCTGCAATGTGGCTGAGTCTCATCCAATCAATCGGAGGCCTGAAGAGAACAAAAAGAAGATCCTCCTTAAGCAAGAAGAAATTCTCCAGAAGACTGTCTTTGTTTTTTTGCACTTTTGGCTGGGGCCAGGCTTGAACCCACCACCCCTGGTATATGGGACCAGTGCCCTACTCCTTGCGCCACAGGTGCCACCCAGAAGACTGTCTTTGGACTGGAACTACACAACTGACTGTCCTGGGTCTCCAGCCTCATAGCCCACACTGTAGATGTAAACTTGTCAAACTCCATAATTGCAAAAGCCAAATCTTTATAACTAACAAATAATAAATAAACAAAAACATTCTATTGTTTCTATTTTTTTCTGCAGAATCCCGATCAATACAGTGGACATTTGATTTATTTGCTCCATCCTTTCATTGATGGCCAAATTTATAAGTGATGTTTCATTCCTTTGGCTCAAAATTTCTTTTTTTCCCAGTTAAAATGAGAATATCCCTGGAGGAGTAAATAAATACCTAAAGCTTTAGTAGCCATCCATAATTTTACAAATGACTTTCAAATCTTTTCTGTAGACTAAGTTTTGACAAAAGAAGAAAAGCAAAGTAGAAAAAAGATTGTGAGAGGGAGTGATCCTTGGAGTCTTGGCAAGCTTTGTTAAATGGAGTTTGATGAAATATTGGCTGTAACTTGATTTAATCTATAAAAGAGGTTTTAGATATATTGTGCCTTGCATCCAAAATGCTTAAAAACACGATTTCATCTTTTAGACATGGCCATAGCTAATACTTATACTAATTGACCAAACCAATACTGTGACAACTTCCCAGAATAATGTAGACTTTACACCCCAGAGAAAAGCCCAAGGATATCCAGGAAGAAGGCTTAGGTCATTAGAGTGATTGAACATTTATCAGGCTTTCATAGCACACTGGACTGGGTAGGATGCACAGGAGACATAGGCTTTGCTCAGACACATTCCTATTTGAAAGGAAAAGGGCAGAACTCTGCTAAATCACTCTGTATTTAAAGAAACACAAGAAAAGTTATCTTCCGTTACTGAATTGTGTAGAGCTTATCAATTTGAGAGAGGGGTGTCAGTTGGGAGGAGAAATAGGAAGCCACTTTTATGCGCAAACACCGATACTGTGTTTCTCATTTTAGTGACCACTTAGAAGCTATCTGGCCGTAGTCCATAATGAGCAGGGGTTTTGGAAATATTGGTCTCCTACTATTCTATAACAGTGTCTGAAGACATTCTAGTCCCTAAAGCCCCCAGCCATGGCAACTCACTTGAAAGACAAGAACTTCAACTCCAAAATTTTCCACTTTTAACTCTATAAATTTATCTTTTCACAAAACATCTAGAAATTGAGCCAAGCACGGTGGCTCACGCCTGTAATCCCAGCACTTGGGAAGCTGAGGTGGGTGGATTGCCTAAGCTCAACCAGCCAGAGCAAGAGTGAGGCCTCGTCTCTTAGAAACACCCAGGCGTTGTGGCTGGCACCTGTAGTCCCAGCTACTTGGGAGGCTGAGGCAAGAGAATTGCTTGAGCCCAAGAGTTTGAGGTTGCTGTGATTTAAGATGCCACAGGCACCACCCGATATTCTTCCTTCTTGCTGAACCCTGTCTTAGAATTCTCTAAATGGGTGTTTCTTTTCACTTATTTATGTCTCATCTTCCAAGTCTTCTTTTCAGAATGGTCTTTCTAGATCCCAATCAAAAACAGCTTCCTCTTATGTAAGGGAGATTGTGCAGTATTTGTCTTCCTATGCCTGGCTTATTTCACTCAGCATAATGGCCTCCATGTTCATCCATGTTGTCACAAATGAAGCAATTTTATTCTTTTAAATGGTTGAATAATATTCCATTGTGTATGTATACCACATTTTATTTATCCATTCATCTGTTGATAGGCACTTAAATTGACACCATATTTTGACTATTGTGAACAATGAGGGCTAGTGAAAGAAAGAAACGGGAGATGTTGGTCAAGGGGTAGAAAGTTTCAGTGACACAAGAAGAATAAGTTCTGAAGATCTAATATACAACAGCGAGATTATAGTTAATACCCATACTGTATTGTACAGTTGAAATTTACTAAGATCTTAAGTGTTTTCACTGAGGGGAATAGGGGTCAAGGGAAGAGTTCTTTAAAAAGGATAGGAGGCCAATCTAGGGATTGGAAAAGCTTTTATTAGCAGAGAAAGAGGAGGAAAAATCAGAGTGGAGTCTGACCAAGAGCCATCTCAGCTCTTACACAGTTTCAACAGGCTTTTATTATCCTTTATCAGTTGGGTTGAAAGTGGGAGGGGGGGTTCCCAGAGGGAATCATCCCTTCTGCAGAGAGTCTAATCTTTGCAATCAGGGCACTTGTAAAGGAATTACTCCCTTAATTGTCCACCAGCTAAGGCCAGAGTAAAAGTTACTGTTGTGGTTTTTCTCAGAAACACTGGCGTTAAAAGTATTTCAGGGGATACGGAGGGGGTTTGCTGTGATCATGCAGTTTGGTTTCCAGGCTGTTTTTTTCCCACCAGCTGTCTTCTAAAATGGCTGTACTCTTTTTTTTTTTTTTTTGAGATTTATTTTTTATTATTTTTTTCATTAATTATTTTTTATTAAATCATAACTTTGTACATTGATGCATTTATGGGGTTCAGGGTACTCTTGTCAGGGCCATGAAGATTTCTTTCTCCATGCTCACCACACACACATAAATAAATAAATGGATAAATAAATAAAATGATAACTATGGTAGGTGATAGATAAGATAATTAGCTTATCTGCAGTGACTATGTTGCGATCTATGCATATATGAAATCATCAAGTTTTATTCCTCAAATATATACTGTTTTAATTGTGAATTAATTATAGCTCATAAAGCTAGAAAAAAACAAGCAACTCCACCCTCACCACTGTCTTTCACACAACTTTCTTCATTTTTCTTATATTGTTGTTGTGATACTGAAATTCTATGTCAATATTACTAACTGAAATTTCCCTTTTTATTTATTTTGTCTCCTCCCTCTAAAATGAAAGCACCTTGTGAGAAGAGACCAGAATTCTTTGTTTGTTGGTTTGTTTGCAGTTTTTGGCTGGGCCCAGTTTTGAACCCGCCAGCTCCGGTATATGGGGCCGGTGCCCTACTCCTTTGAGCCACAGGTGCCGCCCAACTATTTGTTTGTTTATTAGTGTTTCTCCAAAGCCTTGGGTAATGTCTGGCATATGGCATGCACTCAGTAAATAATTCCTGAGTAAATGAACAAATAAATGATCTTGAGCAAGTTGTTAAGAGGATGGGCCTTAAGAATCAGACTGTGAGGATTTGTATTGTGACTCTGTATTTACCCATCCTATGCTCTTGGGCAGGCTGCTTAACCATTCCATGAGTTGGCTTTGTGAGCTTTAAAATTAGTAAAATAGGCTCAGTGCCTGTGGCTCAACGGGCTAGGGCGCCAGCCACGTACACCTGAGCTGGCGGGTTTGAATACAGCCTGGGCCCGCCAAACAACAATGACGGCTGCAATGAAAAAATGGCCGGGTGTTGTGGCCGGTGCCTGTAGTCCCAGCTACTTGGGAGGCAAAGGCAAGAGACTCGCTTGAGCCCAGGAATTGGAGGTTGCTGTGAGCTGTGGATGCCACGGCACTCTACCTAGGGTGACAGCTTGAGGCTCTGTCTCAATAAATAAATAAATAAATAAATAAAATTAGTAAAATAAATGGTTCCTAACTCTTAAGGTAGATGTTACAATAAAATGAGTTAATATACATAAAGTGCTTAAAACAGTGCCTGGAAAATAGAATATGCTATATGCAAGTTACATCATTACTGTCACTTTGTGTGCTACTACTACCACTACTACCTATGATAACTAGGTCATGTGGTCCTGGTGAAGCTCAAATAAGTTAAGGAAGGTGAAAATAATTTCCCAACTATAATTTTCAAAGTATGAGTATAATATACAGAACAGAACGCTATGCAGGCACTTGAGGAGCAGGGTAAGCCAGAAATGAGAAGGAATAATGAGTATAAACTAAAGAGGAATGATAAGTACATCATTATCTCCCACATGGTTTATCTCATTGAATTTTTCTCCATATGATGAGAAAGGAGAAAGAAGCAAGGGCACATACTAGATGTGGGAGTCCAAGTTTTATTGGTCATAATGCTGCATTAGTTTCTGGACTGTTTGCATTCACATTTACCTCCAATTATGGTTTCTATAATGTTGGTCGTTTTTAAAGGACACCAGCTTATCTTTTTAATTAAATTTAATTTCATAAAACTTATTAAAAGTTATCTAATCCATTATACAATTTAATCCCTATTAACTGTCTCTTCACAGTCTTTCTTTTTCAGGTAATCAGTCTGTAATTCACCAAGAACGTACTCAGAGCCCACAACGATAGGCTGGATCTTCAGAGTTAATAATCAAGGTTAATGAGGTCTCCATCTTTAAAAATATCACAACTGAAATCAAGACGTGGCTCTTTGACTAAAGATAGTTGGAAGGACATTCCACTATCTGTCTAGCACCCAAACAAAATTTTGCACACAAACTGGGGAAAACTGGTTACAAACATCAGCACTGGCATTTGAACATCCTTGGATTTTGTGCATGTGGCTATTAGTAGGGACTATTGGTACTCAGGTTTATGGTGGCATGGCAAGTTGGAAAGATATGGAAAGTGGCTTGAAATTTTGATTCCAAAACACATCCACCTGGAACATCTAGGCAGCTGAATGAATAAAATTAGGCTTGTTTTTCATGATCTCAATAAAGGCCTTCAGTTGTGAAGATCAAATCAATTCAAACACATTTCAGGAAAATAATCCACATACTACATGGCTAGGAATAGCCCAGCAACTTAAATTAACAAAGACCCTCCAAGGAATTCTGAGAAGAAAAAAAAAAAAAAAAACATTTAGTCCAGTTTATGGTGTAAAAATGATATATTTACATTTTTAGTTTGCAAAATCTCAGGCAAATGGAAGCAAAAAGCTAGCTCCTAGCTACATCAAGGGAAAGACTGAGGACAAATGTGATAAAGGCAGAACCATCTGTGGCAATTTAATGATGATTTTAGGCTTGTACCAAAAGCACAATCAGAATCTAAGTGCTAAAGGGAAAACAATTTCAAAGGGATTTGAATACTGGAGAAAATAACTATGTATATAGATACAATTATCTGATGATTTGATTTTAATTCTCTTGGAACAGGATGCCATCTGTGGAACTGAAGGACTTAAGAGGAAACAAACTACCTTAAGGCTTTTTGTTCAGTCTTATTTGGGGCATTTAAAAAATTGGTATTAATTTCTCTACTTTTTATTTGACATCTTAGTTGCATATGATAAAAACAAATAGAAGCCCAGCTGAAAAGCCAGGGAGTTATATATACTTTTACCTCAATTATAACAATTCATTAGCTGAAAACATTCTTTGCATATAGTTCTACCAATGAAAGTAATGGTGTTCTTTCAGTTTGGAAAGTTTGGCCCTATTTAGTGAGGCAGAACTTTCCCTGAGTGAAATAGACACAATACTTAGTGACCTGTGGAGAGGAATAGCCAGAAATCCTAGCAACTCTGTTATCAAGGTTATAGTCCTGTTCTACTTATGGAAGTAAACAAATGCAAATATAATACAAAAGACAAAATAGAGCATGAGTGGCCAGCAATTTAATTGTTTTTATACTGCCAACTGAAGTGAAATAGTAGAAAAAGAGTTTGAATCTTTCTTTAGTCCACTAAAAAATGGATAAAAATAATTCCCCTAGTTAAAAATATTATTCTATACATAATACTGAGGTCAGTAAGCCTAACATTGAGGTCTATTAAATTAATATGCTCGTTAAGTGATAAATAAAATAAAATCAAAATTCTGACTTGGCTAGCTACTATTCATTGGGGGCATCTTTCAAACTTTATTGGTGTTCAGTCACTTTTCATTGTTATTTTTGTCAGCTGACCCAAGGGCATGGTTGTAAGGTTTTTTTTTTTAAGTCAATGACTACATTTTATTGAAAGTATTAATAGTTTAACTACATCCTCTCTTCTTAACCAACACTTTCCAATAACACATTGTACATCAGTTTTAAAAGAATACAACTACATGGTGCCCCACTTTGGAGGGTG
This sequence comes from Perodicticus potto, assembly GCA_963574655.1. Classification (NCBI taxonomy): domain Eukaryota; kingdom Metazoa; phylum Chordata; class Mammalia; order Primates; family Lorisidae; genus Perodicticus; species Perodicticus potto. Next base: position 20,678 of record CAUYRH010074223.1, read on the forward strand.
ACTTTTTATTTGATTTTATTAAGGGGCAAAAGGTATATACGTATACATCATCACAAGTTGTATTTTGAATGTCCTGGCTATAGTAATACAAGTGACAGGAAAGTGATGAGCTTCAGGGTGAGAATACTCAAAGATGACTCTAGAGTATTTACAGTATCACAATGGTGAAAATTCCATATGCTGTACTGGGAGGACATTTAAGCTGTTCTTTATGTTCTTTCTAAGCTTGTTTGCACATTCTACCATGAGAGGATAGGAACTTGCATTCCCAATGCCAAACAGCACTTTTTCACCATATGAAAAGGTCAGCCTCTTGGTCAATTGTATGTTGGGTAGTGAGGGAGAAAGGAAATGCCAACCTAGCCAGGGAGACCAGACATCCTGTCACTGGATGCAGTGACAATGAAACAATACAGCTCTCACATTCCCTTAGAAATAGTTTCTGAGCTTTTATGTCAGAAGAATGAAGAGACAGTTCTTAACTGTATAAAGGTTTATACTAAATCCATGCTGCCTCTGTAATATTTGAGTGGTCATACAAAAATAGTTTCTGATTCCCAGTGGAGGGTGGGGAAAAGAAATTATTAAAATTAAAAATAGACAGCATAAATGCATGGGATCGGTCACTACATCCACCTCTATTCAAATAGGAGCTGGCCTGAAGCTCAAATGTCTGCTCTGATGCACAAATGAGGGTTTGACTACACTAATCTAATCCTTCAACTGAAATTCTTTCAGCGTGTGATTTCTTCAGGGAATAAGATATGGTAAAGATCCAGGAGCACAAGGAGGCACACTGAAGAACACAACGTGTGTAGAGTTCAACAAAAGACCGGGAGGAGTGAGCCCTCTCTGTGTGTACTTCATCTAAGTCTCAATCACTTGATCAAATTCCCAAATTAATGAAACTTCTTGCTAGCATCAGCATTGTTCAATGATTTAAATCCCCAAAACAACAGCTAATTAGTTGTATTGTTGCTCTGTACTTCACAAAACCACATCACCCATCTTCATGTTAAGACCAAAAATGTCTCATAGATAATATGTAGTACATTTGACTCATTCAGTGAAATATACGATAAAGCACCACTATTTCTTTATCTCTCTAAAACGATAACAACAGTACCGACCTCATAAGGTTGTGGTATTAAATAAGTTATTATGCAGATAGTGCTTAGAACAGCATCTATCACAAAGTAAGCACTGAATAAGTGTCATTATCACTACTATTAAGATTTTTAACCTATTCAAATTTATTTTGATAACTGATAGGTTTGACCAAAATAATGAGACAGAAGGGAAATCATGCCAGTTCTGAATTCAGGCCTTAAAAGATGTGGTTTACTTTTACACACATGGGAACCCTGAGGTGACTAAGCCCAAGAAACTCTCCTGGAGAAGGAAAGGCCAAATTAAAAAATGTCTTAGCTGACCTTCTCTAAAAAACAGATTTTGGGTTGAAGACTTTTAAGCAGAAAGTTTTAGGGGGATACTGTTAGCAATTGTAAGACTGGTCATAGTATAAAGTTGAGCCACCACACAGGTCCTTTGGAAAGCTCCGAAGCTGAGATGGTCCTTCAAAGTTGTGCTAAGTTGAAGAAATGAGGCCAGGCATTTTTTTGTCTTCCCATTAACTAGTTATAACTTGAGGGCTATTCTCAGGGAGGGTGTATAATATTGAGCCAAGAAGATATTTGGACAACTCTTGAGTTAGGGGATTAGCTGTAAGTTGTCAGCAGACAACATTTCTAGACACTGGGAAAATCTGTCTTGGTCCTGGAGAGGAGTATCTGGATTGCATGGCATAGCACCCACTACACTGAAGAACCAAGATGTCCCATTTCATAGTATGACAAGTGCCAGACATCTGAAGTGATGCCATCTTAGAACATCCTGGTGCCAGCCAACCCACAGGCTGACCAGAGACACATCATTGAGACAAAGCAGATGTCAATCAAACCAGCCAAGTTTAGAAGAAAAAAATATGGAAGAATCTTCATAGTTGACTATATACCTACATTGGCCGCCTCCTTAAGTTTACCTAATTTTCATACACTGGACAAGCACCACATGTACATATCAGTACAGTAGGCCTAGGTCCATATGTTGACTTCCTCCATCTGTTGACCAGTTTGTTACAGTCCCTTGGGTTATCAGCTTACAGAGGTTCTACTGTATCCTAGGAGAGTCACAGAATTTTAAGTGGTAAGACATAGATTTTATTTAAGCTATTATCTTTTGAGGCAAGTTGTTATGTAGTGATAGATAACTGATAAGATATTACATTATTACAGTCTTCATCAAGGGCAGTGTCATAAGATCAAGGTGATTTTAGTGGTACACTAGTATCAAGTTTTTTTTTTTTTTTTTCTAACGGCCATTGCCAAAGACATTAAAATCAACACATGCCTGAGAGTGAATAGGTAGCACAAATGATACTGATGGAACTTGAGCTCTGACTATGCAATACAGCTCCTATGCCAAGAAGCTGCCAGTTTTCAGCACATGAAGTAGGCACACAGGCCTCTTGGGAAGGAACCAGTGGACAATTCTGGGAATCAGTGTTCAACACATTTGTGTCATCCAGACAGCATAACTACAGCAAGTTGTCAAGAGTTTTCCCTAAGGTATTCTTTGAGAAACTGGGATCTTACAAAGAGAAACCAATGTCATTCTATTTAGATATTGATATTATGCCAACCAATGTACTTGAAAGCTAGAAATATTTTTTTCCTAAGGAAAAGAAAATTGAACCAGTTGAAATAAGAACTTTAAAAAAAATTATCTAACAAACATAACTAGGAAGAAAAATAATCACAAACAACCCTGCCATTCTAACAAACCAAATCTTGTTATATTCCCATATTCTTTTCTAGTACTTGTCCATATTTATAATTAGTTTCAAATCTAGGGTAGACACAATTTTGTATTAGAGCAAGGCCTTTTGAAGAAAACATCTCATTTTTTATATGAAGTTTGAAATCCCTACCAATTAAATTAGAAGATCTAGACTGAAGAGCCAAAGGAATTCTTTGCTGTCAAGGATTGGTTATGCTCTAGAGACCTTTGCTGAAAGACAAAGATGAAGATCTATTTCAGGACAAAGAAAATTTGATCTACAAGAAGTGGAATGCAAAAGTTTTTTGAAAAGGGAGGGATACTGGTAAAGTTGAATAAACTTCTGACTGTATAAGCCAGGAGAGTTGGCAAACTAGGGCCTACAGGTCAGATGTCGCTGATCACCTGTTTTTGCAAGTAGTTTTTATCAGAACACATTTTGGTTGATTTACCTATTGTCTACAGCCACTTTCACACCACATAACAAATGTTTTATAGCTATAAAAAGCACAGGGCCCACAAAGCCAAAAATATTTACCATTCCACCTTACAGAACAAGTTTGCTACACTCTGACATGAACAATCATATTAATGACTAATTTGGAGGTGACATGTTCAAGAAGAAGGTGGGACTATGATACATGGGTCATTATGAAAGTTTTTAGGTATAGAAAAATCAAAAAGCATAAAATCCATGTGTATGGAAACAAATGAAGCCCTCCCAGCAACATCAATAAGCCCAGCAAGATGAAACTTGTATGAGTGAATCAGAAAGGATGCTGTCTTCACAATTTGGCAGTTGTAAACTGAGCTGCAATAAACAGTCTAGTGCAAATGACCTTATGATAATATGATTTTTTTTCTTCTGGGTAGATGCCTAGTAATGGGATTGTGGGATCAAATGGGAGGTCCAATTTGAGTTCTTTGAGGATTCTCCATACTTCCTTCCAAAAGGATTGTATTAGTTTATAGTCCCACTAGCAGCGTAAAAGTGTTCCCTTCTCTCCACAACCACACCAGCATCTGCAGCTTTCTTTGAGTCTTTGTGACATGAGCCATTCTCACTGGAGTTAGGTGATAGATATCTCAGGGTGGTTTTGATTTGCATTTCTTTGACAATCAGGGACAATGAGCATTTTGCCATAAGCTTGTTAGCCATTCATCTGTCTTCTTTAGAGAAGGTTCTATTCATCTCACTTGCCCATCAATATAGGGGATTGTTGGCTTTTTTGTTGTTGTTGCTGTTGTTGATTAATTTGAGTTCTCTATAGACCCTTGTTATCAAGCTTTTGTCTGATTCATAAAATGCAAATAACTTTTCCCATTCTGATGGTTGTCTATTTGCTTTGGTTGTTGTCTCCTTAGCTGTATAGAAGCTTTTCAGTTTAATTTAGTCCCATTGATTTATTTTTGTTGTTGTTGCAATTGCCACTGGAGTCTTCTTTATAAAATCTTTTCCCAGGCTGATAAATTCAAGTGTTTTCCCCACACTTTCTTGGAGGATTTTTTTTTTTTTTTGAGACAGAGCCTCAAGCTGTCACCCTGGATAGAGTGCTGTGGCATCACAGCTCACAGCAACCTCCAATTCCTGGGCTCAAGCAAGTCTTTTGCCTCCACCTCCCAAGTAGGTGGGATTACAGGCCTTTGAGGATTTTTATTGATTCATGCCTTAGATTTAGATCTTTTATCCATATTGAATCAATTTTTGTGAGTGGAGAAAGGTGTGAATCCAGTTTCAGTCTCTTACACATGGTTATCCATTTCTCCCAGCACCATTTATTGAATAGGGATTCTTTCCCCCAGTGAATGTTCTTGTTTCGTTTACCAAAGATCAGGTGGCTGTAAGATTTGTTTCATCTCATGGTTTTCTATTCAATTCCAGATATCTATGTCTCTATTGTTGTGCCAATACCTTGCTGTTTTAATCCCTATGGCCTTGTAGTACCGCCTAAAGACTGGTAGGATAATGTCTCTGGCTTTGTTTCTATTACTAAGAATTACCTTAGCTATACGTTTTTTTCCTGGTTCCATACAAAATCAAGAATTTTTTTTTCCAAATCTTGAAAGTATGATGTTGGTATTTTGATAGGGATGGCATTGATTCTGTAGATTGTTTTGGGAAGTATAGGCATTTTAACAATGTTCATTATTCCTAGCCATGAGCATGGTATGTTCTTCCATTTGTTAGTGTCTTCTGCTGTTTCTTTTCTTAGGGTTTTGTAGTTTTCTTTATAGAGGTCCTTCACATCTTTTGTCAGGTATGTTCCTAAGTATTTCATTTTCTTTGAAGCTACACAGAAGGCAATTGTGTCCTTGATTAGTTTCTCATCTTGGCTGTAATGACATATACAAAGGCTGCTGATTTGTTGACATTGGTTTTATATCCTGAAACATTACTATATTTTTTGATCACTTCAAGCAGTCTTGTGGTTGAGTCTTTGGGGTTAATAAGATCATGTTATTGGCAAAGAGGGAGAGTTTCACTTCCTCTGCCCCCATTTGGATGCCCTTTATTACCTTCTCTTTCCTGATTGCATTGACTAGAACTTCCAGCACTATGTTGAATATTAGTGGTGATAGAAGACAACCTTGTCCAATCCAGGAATGGATTAACAAGCTGTGGTATATGTATGCCATGGAATACTATACAGTCACTAAAAGGGATGGTGACTTTACATCTTTTGTATTAATTTGGATGGAGCTGAAATACATTCTTCTTAGTAAAGCATCACAAGAATGGAGAACCAAGAATCCAACGTAGTCAATTCTGTTATGAGGACAATTGATGTTAGTACATAGTGGGAGGAGGGGGAATAGAGGAAGGAAGAGAGGGAGGGAGGGAGATAGGTGTGGGCCACAGTGTATGACACACCTCTTGGAGGTGGGACACTATTAATAGAGAGACTTCATCTAGCCAATGCAAGCAGTATAACCTGGTTCATTGTACCCTCAATGATTCCCCAACAATAAAAAAGAAGAAAGGACGCTGTTGCCTGTGTTTGTTGGAAGTGAAATAATGGACGTAACACAGTCTGTCTCAAAACTTTCATAATGACCTATATAATAGACAAAAATCTCATGGAAACTGGGAGAAGTGATGGGAGTTACTTCTAAGATTTCTTAGAGCCTTAGTGGGCTCTTAGAAACAATCATATTGCTTGGGAGGAGACTAGACATGTTTCCACTATGTATGTCAAAAATATAAGGGTATGAATGGGCCCAGTGGCCTGGCATGCCTACCGCAGAGTCAGCGTGTGGGCTATGAGGGGCAAGCTGCCACCTTGGGCCATGGGAGGACTTGATGGGAGCCTGTGCTAGGCTCCAGGCTCTGCCAAGCCTGATTGTGACCTGGACTCCTGGTCCAGTGGCACAAAACATCTGAGACTGCTCATAGTGTTCCCATCAATGCCTAGTAAGCTGGCACAACAAGACCAGTTGCCAGGGCTTGTAAGAGCCACGAACATGGCTGAAGGCAAAGGTGAGAGCCTAATCTTTGGAATGTTGGTGGCTCTTAGTGTGCTCTCAGCAATGTTTGCTTAAGATTTGCTAAATACCAGGAAATTGCATGATTGTCCTCAGAGTAGCCATTTCTACACCCACGATAAGGAAACAGATTCCTAGAGGTTTTATGTGATTTGCTGAAAGCCACGCTGTTAGAAAGGCAAAACTGAGATTAGAAGATTCTGTCCCTATCCAAGCCTGTGTTCTTTTCAATTTAGGGTTAAATTTGGGATTCCAGACCTATGTGGGGCTCTGCCACTTCCCATTCTTTACCCAGAGTTCCATGACAACTCTTTAAGGAAAGAGCCTGACACAATTGTGCTGAAAGAAAGCCAGGATGGCCAGCTGTTCTTCTGCCTCACTCGAACTTTGAACAAATAATCAATATTTGAGTAAAATGCTGTCCTGCTCCCCACCTGATGCAGCAACTATACAGGTGCAGTAAGTGCCCAGTTTGTAACAAGTCACTTCCTATGCAAACTCTTCTCAGGGAAGATGAAACAGAGTATCATTTCACTTTTAAATAGGAAGAGAAAACAAGACAAAAAATGACAAAATCACTGAGGCAGGCACAGGAAGGTCCTGGAGGAAGTAAGGAAATGCACAGCCTTTATGCTAAGTCAGCTCCAACTCAACTCCAGACAAAACAGTCCCTTGTCGTGGGCCTCTATTCCCCCCTCGGAAAGCGAGGGCATCACCTGCCCTTTCAGTATCCTGAAGACTAAGATGCTGGCTAGTGTTGCTCCTGGGTTTAGACTGCAAGCTCCCAGAGGGCAAGGGCTGGATTTCCAGGGCCCAGGACAGGACCTGGCTCATGTCTGAATGTAGGAGTGAAGCTAAAACTTAAATCAAGTTTAGAGACAGCATCCACATAGGAATGGTCTCTTGATTCCTTTTCATCACCAGGGAACTTTACTCTTCACTTCTGTCCTAGCCTTCTCTAGTGAAGTGTCCATATGCTACCACATCTAGTGCAGAGCCAGCCTCCCTCCTCTCCAAAGATTCTGGCATACAGGGCCCCTTCCCAGGATGGGGGTTGTGAACCAAGGTGGGCATGCAAAACTCATGCACACAGGCTGACTGAAGGCAGGCTTCTCTTCCACTGTGCTGCCTCTTTGGGCCTGGAATAGAGGGAATAATGGTCCTTACAGGTAGTAGGTACTAATCCCTGGAAGCTGTGAAAGTTACCTATTGGAAAGACTTCGCAGATGTTATTAAAGATTTTGAAATGAGATTATCCTGGTTTCGCAGGGTGGGTCCTAAATGTAATCACAAATATCCCCACCCAGTCCGGTGGCAAGACTCTGTATTTGTAGAATCTTTCATCCTGCAAGCTCAACAAGTTCCATCACCAGAAAATAACCTCAGCTAAGCTTGTTTTATCAGAGATTCCAGTCTGAGGAGGGAAAGATACTGGATCCATGTTACAAAGTGGGTCAGCTGGGGTGCCAGGGACAGAATATGGGTCCCTAAGAGAACTGAACAGTCCGAGGCACACACATATTTGTCCAGACTCTTCAGATTACTGTGGCTTAGTCATCTCTGTCCTGTTTGACTTATAAGGTGTCTGGCACCTAATAAAGGCTTGATAAATGTGTGTTAACCACCTGCCTGACTGTACCTTCCCAATCTTCAATCACTGACTCCCTGGAGCAGCTTCTGACCCCCTGCTTGGTCTCACTTGCTTCACGGCCACACCTAGAGGCCTCACTCACTCCCAAGCCCTGATCAGACTGAGCCTTGGCCTGGTTGCTGTATCTTCATTTTTTCTGCCTGATGAAATTCTACTAATCTTTCAAAGGGAGACTCAAATGTTTCTTCTTTGGTGATGGCTTCCCCGGCCCAAAGTTCCCAAAGCAGAAGCAATGGCTTTAATACTGAGCTGCATATTCTGCACATCCCCTGCTGGGTGCACCCCTCACACTGCATTCTGGTGTTCTGAAACGGGGACAGTACTCACCCATACCCTCAGGAGGTGGCATGAGGACTTGACAAACTGATGCCTGGACTGAGCATTCATAAGCTCCAGTTATTAGTCATTGTCACGACCATCCTCAGTGCAGCAGCTGGCTCAATGCTGCCCACATGAAAGAATGTCCTGAAAGGGCTGTGAGCTCAGAAGGAAGGTCAGGGCAGCACTGGGGCTCCAGAGAGTATGGATCCATGGATTAGAACTCGTGAACTTGCCTGAAGTCTATGGCAACTGACTCTCAGATTCTTCACACTCTCAGTAGGTGCTCTCCCTCCCATGGAGACATTGTAGCATCAGTGGTCCAGCAAGCAGGCTTGAGACTTGCACAGTCCTGATGAAACTTGGACAAGTTACTTATCCTTTCAACTTTAAAAATGGCAATAATATGAATGTGTCAACTTCACAGGAGCTTAGTAGAGTATCTGGCCCTAGGTAAGTGCCCAATTGATGTTATTTTTTTAATTTTTTTTTGCAGTTTCTTTTTGGGGGGGCGGGGCTGGGCCACCTCTGGCATATGGGGCCAGCGCCCTACTCCTTTGAGCCACAGGCACCACCCCAATTGATGTTATTTTTTTAAAAATTTAAGTATTTGTTTATTCATCAAGTGCTCACACGCCTGCTTTGACAATGTACGACATGGCCCCTGCTCTCTAGGGGCCCATTGTCTAGAGGACATGACAGTTGAATGAGCAGATCATAGCTGGGTGTGGTGGATCACACCTGTAATCCCAGTACTTTGAGAAGCTAGGGTAGGAGCATCACTGAGCCTGGGACTTCAAGATCAGCCTAAGCAATGTAGTGAGACCCCCATCTCTAAAAAACACTTTTTAAAATTAGCAGGGTATGTAGCATGTGCCTGCAGTCATAGCTACTCATGAGGCTGAGGCAAGAAGATCATTTGAGCGCAGGAGTTGGAGACTGCAGTGAGTTATGATCATGAGACTGCACTCCAGCCTACACAATAAAGTAAGACCTCATCTCTTTAAAAATAAATAAATAAATAAAATGAGTGGATCAGATCGTTACCACACATGAGACATATTCCCCGGGAGGGACATAGGGCTCTAAAGGGTCCCTAATGACCAGGGCTTCAGTATGACTTTCATGAACCTCTTCTGCCATCATTAAGCACAACCTGGGTCTGGTCATCTGCTTCCAGCTTATCACCTGTCAGTGGCTCCATCCCTCTCATGACTAAGTCCCTGACATAGAAGGACCCCTGGGATGTGTTCTCTTATCTGATCCTCAAGACTCATGGCCTCTCCTCCCCATCTTACCCTCTAACTGTGAAGAAAAGAATTAATATATAAGGCATGAGACAAAGCTCTGCTTGCAATGCTGGCCCTTGACTGACATCTGGGAATTAGTTTTGGGAAAATTCTCACCATTCACTAAGAAGACTAGCTCACTGTGCCTAAACTGTTTGTACAAACTGGTTTACGATGGATACTTACTTTGCTTCTGGGAGTCTGGAACTTTGGTATGTTCCAGGCAGAGGGTTCCCACCCGACCAGCCCCCAGTACAGACCCTGGTCACTGAGTCTCTACTGAGTGTCCCTAGTAGACTACATTTCATATGTTATCATAACACATTGCTGGAGGAATTAAATGCATCCTGAGCAACTCCACTGGGAGAAGTCTTGGGAGCCCATATCTGGTTTCCCACAGATTTCACCCCATGTGCTTTGTCCCTGTGCTGGTTGTGCACTATTTATTTTTGCTATAGTAAATCATAGCGATGAGAACAACTCTGAAAAAATATATATAAGGGTATAATTATTTACAGAGTATAGAAAAGCATTCTTAGATTTCATATTGAAAGTGTAAAATACTTCGTGTGACCCTGAATGATTTGTGTTCCTTTCACATGCCTGGCAACCTTCAGTGTTCTCTCAGATTGTAGGTGAAGGCGAAGGACTGGAAAGCAGCATCTCCCTCTGCCAATGGCCTGATTGTTCTCTAGTCAATCTCGCACAAGTCTAAGTGATAAAAATTTAATTGGGGAAGAACATCCCTTACAAGAAAGTCAAGTGTTGGTGATGCATTTAAAAAAAAATTTTAAATGTAGAAAATTTTTACCCATAGAAATTTCGGGGGGAAATTATATGCAATATTTTTGTGAATCTTGGAAATTGATAACAGTATGTCTTCTGTAAATGCAAAAGAAAACTGCTCTATGTAATTGTAAGAAGTACCTAACTAACTGAACAACCCTTGATTATACAGAAATGTACTAAGGCCTCGATTTTGTGAGTCATTATTTGAACATTGTTATATTTGTAGAAAATTATTATTGTTATATTTAAATCATTTAGCATAAAGTAAATAAAAACTAATTGACCAAGTTTTACAGTTTTCTACCAGCGACTTTGATATTGTGTAAACAGATTCTAATGTCATAGATGAATCCAAGAAAATATTTGAGGCAAGTTAATATAATTTAATTTACGGAAATCATAATTGAATTATGAGTCATATTTCAGCTTCAGTTTTAAAATTATTTTTAAACACATTATAACTCAGTAAGATAAATTTATTTATCAACTTTCATCTAAGTGACAGTTCTGAGTCTTTAAACTTACACCCTTCATTATTTTTATCCTCAGAATTTTCTATTCCTGTTTTTCTTTACCTTAAGCCAATGATATAACTTTACGTAGGTGGAGGATTTCAAACATTTTTGTTATTTTTCGTTATAATAACCCAGCTGATAGAAGCATTTTTAGCACTTTGCAACATGCAGATTCATTGAATCCTGAGCTTTTGTAAGGAAGGAACCATGTCTTATTCATGTTGTTACCCCCATGGCCTGTTACATAGTGGGCACTTATTAAATGCTTACTGAATGCATCACATAGCAACACCTCATCATCTCTAACTCCTCTAGAGAAGGTTGTATTTCTCTTCACTGTGCTCATATATCTCTCCATTTCCATTTTATTATAAGCATTTATTTATTTTCTGTCTCCTTCAGGTACGTCTCAATGACAGAAACAAAACTCCATCTATGTATCCCCACTTCCAAACACTAGTACCAGTTTCTAACACATAGCAGTAGGTGCTCAGTAAAAGTTTTTTGACCTGAAATTATCTTTGGAAGTTAGATCCTTTTCACCAGAATGGGCTTCATACGAACAAAACATAAAAAGATGCATCCCTTGTGATATTATCTTTTTCCTCCCATCCCTCTCAGTAGACTGTGAGCTTCTTGAAGGTATGGTGTGAGGTCTAGTCATCTCTCTATCCATATTACCTAGCATCTATACGGCACACAGTACTCAAATATCAAACTAAATTGACCTTCCATCTCTAATCTTAGTTTGAACCTCCTTATAGTTTAACCTAGCACAACCATTAACATAAAATCACTTCCTAGCTTCATTTGATAAATGCAATCAAATACAAATCTTGAATGTCTGCAATAAATCCTATAGTTTTAAGTGCCAGATTAGGCTATTCTTCCTTAATTAGTTTAGCTTTCTTTGACTTGAACACGGCCCATTAATTTAAATTAAATAAGCAATTTGAAGCCTGTGAACAATAAATTAGATAAATGTAAATGGTAAGAACTGTGATCCCCTGGCTATGTTTTAAAGACTGTAAATGTGGAAGACATCAGAAGCAGATATTCCTTTTGATAATGATAATGAGATGTTCAAGATTAGGAGGAAAATTGAGACTTGTTTTCAAACCCACAGACACTAGAATCATTCTGGCAAGAAATTCTTCTCTTTGCTTCTGCATGTGGAATTTACTGTAGTTCTAGTACAATTTTAGATGTTACTAAAGAACTGTTTGCTTTGTTATGACACATCAGGTTGTGATGATAGTTTAGGAATCTTTTTGACATCTCATACTTCATGTTTCTGGGGATCATTTTTGGATGTTCACTAGAAAGTTAACTACACTGCTTTCATTTATCCATTAGAGTTGGTCAGAATTTACCCTCTGCTACCAAAAACCACAACAACTAGTAATGCGGTCAAATGTGTCAATTTAATGGACAATAATAGCAAAATACATGAGCTTTTTGTACTAAGAGTTTATTTCACTGAATCAACCAACAAATCCATCTAAATAGATGAATGCAATCTTTTAACACCAAAGTAGCATGTTTATTTTTGACATATTTGCTCATGCTTTATCTGTATTCTGAGGTAGGACTTTAAAAGTACTTCATGGTATTAAGATGGCTTTGTAAAATCTTACTCTTGAAATGGTTATACTCACATGCTGTGTGGTGGGCATGCACAGAAAAAGGCTTTGCTTGAACATATAGACAGTTGTTCCTAGTAGCTCCTTGACTTTTGTAGAGACTTTTTATTGCCCAAGCTGCAGGAGCTAATCTGTAACACAGTAAGTAATTCTCAGAAGGTTCCCATTTTAACTGTAGAAAAAAAATCTAGCCATGGTGAAGTCCGTTTATGTTGAAAATCCATGGCACTATTAGTACTTAAAATAATAGCTCCTGGAACATCAACAAATCATCTTTGCTTATGAATTCTACAGCTATTTTCTTACACTTTTGCTTTCAGGCACTGTATTGAGTGATAAAAAGTTTCTAAGATTCCTGAGCACATTAATTAATTTAACCATAAAATAGCTTCCTTGCTTGATTCAATATATGCAATCAAATTCAAATCTTGACTATCTGCAATGGTCAACTGCATAGACCCCCAAATTTTAAACAAACCCAGACTCATCTGATCATGTTGTTGCCATATATGTGTGTGCGCATATCTATGTATATATGTACATAAGTTTTACATATTTGTGAGATGTGTGATGAATCTTACCATATAATTTCATTTTAAGCATCACAACTCCGTAGCTCTTAAATGTTGACAGGGTTATATCTTTAACCACTAAACACATCTGACAGAGACATTCACATGAATGATTTCATGACCAGGAGCTAGCACTAGAATGTGAGGATGTGGGGAGACAATGAGAATGAGAATGTCCCCTGAATATACGGTGGACAATAGAAAAGAAGGCATTTGCATAAGAAGATTATCAGGAATGGATGCAAGGAAACAAAAAAAAAGGTCAGGGGCTTTGTCAGTCAGCATCCCAGACAGAAACATGTACATACTCATGTTGGAGAATTTGAGGTAAATTGAACACGTGGACTATTTACAAAAATGTGGGTAGGACTTAGGAATAATAATAATAAATGGTGAAGTACCCCAGGGCTAACAACAATCACGTCCTTTCACCACCACTGGGCTTGAAGGAACAAAGGTGGGAATAATTATCAGAACTCTGACAAGATAGTAACATGCAAAGGGCCACATGGGAGAAGTTGTGGCCTTCATAAAGGGACATTGCTATCCCACTGTAGGCCAGTAGAGAGGAGCCAAGGAAATACAGCGTGTACTCCAACCTCATTGCTTCTTTTTCTTTCACCTGAAAAGGCCTCTTGCTGGCCAAACCCAACAGGAAGCTAAAGGAAGGCCATTCGTTGGTGTAAGTGTACACTAGTCAATCTCCCAGGGCAATGGGCAAAGTGGAGAAGAATGCAGAAGTTTCTACTGTAAAGATGTCTGCAAAAAAGTGACCTCATTCCTGTATGTCTCTCAAGGTGGATGTGATTGTTAGAGTTTTGCTTTGAAGAACTGAATAAATTCGATTATATTTCAGTAAAATTATGATAGAACAATTTAAGTACTATTGCAATTTCATAGCATAGTTTGCTTTGAAAAGTATGGCATGTTTTGGTAAAATAAGTGTGTGGCATAGTAGAGAATAAAAGATTTCATATGAGAAGATCTGGATTTTGGTCCTGGCTCAGCAAAATAACATGATTTGTGATTTGGGACAACTTTAGTTGTCTGAGCTTAGTTTATATATGGATAAAAGGAACAATAATACATGTACTATCTGTCCATACCTTAAAGGACAGTTATAAGAATCAAATGAAAACACATTTGTAAAACATTTTATAAACCAAACTCTCTCTTTTAATGCAAACATCTACCCTTCCAGCATTGCAAAGTGGATTTTAAAGATAAGTTCTGGGAATGTGGAGAAATAAGCTGACTTTTTGAGTTTTTTTTTTTTTTTTTTTTAATGGTGACAGATCTATCTCATTCCATCCAGACAGGACACTGCCAGCTTTCCACCAGATCTAATTAAGTTTTAAATGAGATTCAGGAAGACATAATGGCTTATTCTGGTTGTTCTTTTTATATCATACAGTCTCTAAATATTCATTGTGCTCATATGATTAAGCTTTAAATCAATAAAAAGGCAATAGGTTTTTTTGAATTTTTTACTTTGAGCCATATATTTGGCTATATCAGTCATCTTAACTTCTGATCACTTTTTACCCTTTTCACATCACCTTCACCCATCTTGCTTTGTTTGAAGAGCTCTTAATCATATTTCAGAACCCCAAGTAAATATACTCATCTCAATAAAGCCTCTACTTATCCCCCCCTAAAAAGATTTGTACCTCCTCTTTTTGACACATGCAGTACTTACATCTCCATGATAGCAAGTATCTCAACACATATTAGAATTCTTTGTGTGTGTGTGTGTGTGTGTGTGTTTTTTTTTTTTTTTTTGATTGTTTGTTTTTGTTTTGTATCTCCTATGAGATCCTAAGTCCTGGGTGTCAGGGTCTTTTCCTATCTGGATTTTTATCTCCATCAACTAGCAAAATGTTTGCACTTTGTGTGGCCTGCATTGGTTGAAATTCAAATTCTAAACCCAGGTGAATATAGTATGTATATAAAAAATGCTGAATTCTAATTTTGCTAAAGTAGCCTTTCTAATCAAATTGGTTCATCAGACTTAAACTGGTAGTATTTGCCTTCTATTTACAAATAGAGTAGAGTCTCAGCAAAAGATATACAGTGACTTACATAAAAAGGTCCTCAAAAGGCTCCCAAGGTGAGAGTGATCATAAATGCATATATTTAGGAAAAACTTGTCCGAATAATAAACTAGAGAAATTTTGCCAAATACTGTGAATTATACTAATTTGGTGGAAAGTAGATAAGAGTTTTACTAGTCTTTTTCTGTTTGTTTCTGTATTCCATTTGTTAACTCTCTTTTGTTATCTGTGAGTACTCACTAGCAGACATATTGTAGCAAGTAGCAGAGGTTGGAGAAAAGAATTAGCTAGGGAAGCATATAATTAAAATAGAAAAGACAACCCTTATATTTACTGACTTTACCTCTCCAACATGAAGAAAAAGATTATAAAACTTGACAGTAAACACATAGCTAATCACTTTTCCAAGAAAACTAGTTTGTTATGATGACCTTTTTCTTAGTCAGAATTTGTGAGGTTTGAAAATAAAAAGAGTGGCTCAAAAAAAAAAAATGATAGCTTTGCTATGGACTGATGGACAGTAAAGTATATTTCTGGAAGTTTTGTGATCATCTGATCTTAGGGTATAGGCCAAAGAGTGGTAAAGCAGACTTTGGACTTTGTATGTGAATTTTTCTTTTTTTATAATAAATAAAGCCCAAGGCCATATTGATGCCCAGATTTTAACTAGT
The DNA here is from genome assembly GCA_963574655.1 of Perodicticus potto. Lineage (NCBI taxonomy): Eukaryota > Metazoa > Chordata > Mammalia > Primates > Lorisidae > Perodicticus > Perodicticus potto. The sequence goes on from CAUYRH010074223.1 coordinate 36,501, forward strand.
TAGTTTTGAAAAAAATTCCTCTCAAAAAATATCAAGGGTTGAAAGATAACTTTTTACCAGTCATCATGACTCAGACAAATGTGTCGAGTTTTTAAATTTTTCTCCTTAAAAAAGGTAATGTGCCTGAGCCAATATTGGAAGATCTCCCTCTCCTTTGTCTTTATTTTAGGAAGCAATAAACTAAGGAGTCATAAGTTCCTCTCCCTAATTTTGGTATTCCAAGCTTGGAGGAGAAGGACTAGTGGGATGCTGGTGCTACTCTGATGAGTAGGAATTGTAAAAGATATGGCAAACATCCATGCTTCTCAAGATGATGCCCTGAGATCCAAGCCCACTCTTTTCTAGCTTTCCGTGGGATGGGAAAAAAGTAAAGGATAAGAGATATCAGGGCACTCATGCAGAAGAGTTTAGTGGTCCAGGAGGAGATATTAACACTGTTTATCACAAGCAACGTCCATGCCCAATTCATAAAGGTGTTGCACCAGACAAGGGGTAGGAATGAGAGGTGAAAATACTGTGTGACTGGCCCCATTTTTATCTTTTCATTTCTTTCATCAATCCTTTCAACAAATAAGGCTTTTTCAAGTGTCCAATTTTGAACCACATGATTATGTTAGGAAGAAGTGAAATAAAAGGGAAATTGTGAAAACTAGCCCAAAGAAACCATTCTAACACACACATACCCCCTCCTTCTTCTGTTTAATTCTGAATTTTGAAAAGAAAAGTAGTATGTCTGATTTTCAAAGACCTGAATGCTTATAATACAGTCATCTGCTACAGCTCTCTCTCACCTAAGTAATTCATATACAATCTAAATTTCTTCAAAGGCCATGACACCTTTCTATAGTCTAATATAGTACAATAGTCCTAGACTAGGAATCAGAACTGAATTATAGCCCTAGCTTCACTTTTAGCTTTGTAGCCTTGAGAAAGTCACTTTGTCTTATTAGGCCTCAGTTTCCCCATCAATAAAATAGGTATATTCCTATACTGCCTTCTTGTGGGATAATAGGGAGCAGCACCAAGCATCTCCTGATCAAGAAAGGTCTAAAGACACAAAACAAAATGAGTGAGATTTTAACGGCTCCAACAGTAGACAAAAGAATGGTTATGCGTGTTTAGACAATGCATGCATATGCCTGACATACATATAGATATGTCTAAAATAAAACTCATAAATCTAAAGTGAGTTTCCTACAGAAAGCAAATAGTTGGATCTTTTAAAGAAACTATTTAACCAGTATGTCCTTGAATTTGGAGGTTTAATCCATATAAGTTTACAGTAATTAGTGTTAGGGAGGAATTTATCATTGTCATTTTGTTAATTTGTTTATAATCACCTTGCAGATATTTTGTTCCTTTTTCCCTCTCTTGTTAATTTTTTGGTATGTTTTATTGATTTTTTGATAATGCTTTGAATCCTTTCTCTTTTTCTTTTGTAACAATATTTTCTTTGTGATTACAATGATGCTTATGCGTGAGTATAACAGTCTAATTAAGACCAATAAAAACTTAACTACAATCACATACAGAGACGCTATATTTTCACTTCTCTCCTCCTAAACACTTTGTGTTATCAGTGTCACATTTTACACCATTTGCACAGCCTATCTATCACCATTTGCACAGCCTATCTATAGACAAATTTTTATAGATAGATATAGTTACTCTTAATAGTTTTGTTTTTAATTTCTATACTAAAGTTAAGTGACTTACGCACTATTACAGTGCTCTTTGTCTATGTATTAACCTTTAACAGTGAGTTTTCTACTTCCATATGCTTTCATGTTGCTATTCGGGATCCATTCATTTTAATTTGAAGAGGGCCCTTTAGCATTTCTTGTAAGGTATGCCAAGTGGTGATGAACTCCCAAAGCTTCTATTTTTCTCAGAAAGTCTTGATCTCTCCTCTGTTTTTGAAGGACTGTTTTATCGGGTAATGTAATATCACTGGCAATTTTTTTACCACTTGGAATATAACTTCCCACTCCCTCTGGCAAAAGAGTTCTGCAGAAAAATTCATCAATAGTCTTACGGAGACTCTCTTGTATATGAGTCACTTTGGTCTTGCTGCTTTTCAAGATTCTCCTTGTCTTTGATTTTTAACAATTTGATTATAACATGCTTTGTTTTAGACTTCTTTGGAATTCTTATGGCTTTCTGAATTTGGATGTCCATTTCCCTTCTTAGGATTGAGACATTTTCAGTCATTATTTCTTTAAATAAACTTTCTGTCCCTTTCCTTCTCTCTTCTCCTTCTGGAAATTCCATAGTGCATATATTGCTTCAATTGATGGTATCCCATAATCCCTGAGGCTTTCTTCACTCTTTTTCATTCTTCTGAGTTTTTGTTTGTTTGTTTGTTTGTTTGTTTCTCTCAATAGGTAATTTCAAATAACTGTGTTTAAATTCACTGAATCTTCTCCATGATAAATTTGCTATTGAATCTTTCCATTGAATTTTTTAGTTCAGTTATCATGTTCTGTAGCTCTGGAATTTCTGATGGGTTCTTTTTAATAGTTTAATATTGTTAAAATTTACTTATCAGACATCAGCATTAAAAAAGGGGGAATATTGAAAGTGTCAGACAGAATGTCTATAATTTGTTTTGCAAAATCTCAGACCTTAAGCAAGACCTCTGCCTCTAGCATCAAGAGACCTTTGAAATCTAGAGAAACTTTACCATAATTATTAGGCCTGGTATTGCTACACTTCAAATTTACATTCTCCCTTGGAGGCCGGTTTTCTCTTCTCTTGCACGCACACAACTCACATGCCATTGTTGTGATTCTCCTGGTCTCTCAAGCAGGGAAAATCTTATGCTAAACAACAGGGCTTAGTTTCCTCTACATTCTTTAACACTATTATTTTGAATTATCTCTTGAAAAGTCATAGATATCCATTTGTTAGGGTCAGTTATTATTGATTCATTTTGTGTCTTTGATTATGCCATATTTCCCTGACTGCATATTTTTTTGGTTATTGTTTCTCGGAGCTTAGTGTTGGCATCTTTTGCATTTAAAGAAACAGTTACCTCTCCCAGCCTTTATGGACTGCCTTTGACAGGGAAAGACCTTCACTAACATCTTAGCTACATAATCTGGGAGCCTCTTGATATCTATGTCCAACCCATAAAAGTGTTCCATACCACAGCCAAGGGACAAGTGCTCTGGGAAACTACCAAACCCCCATTGGATGCAGTCTTGTTGGACCATCAAACAAGGTATCCAAAGTGGGAGTGTAGTCCTAATAATTCCCTTTGTAGCAAAAATTCTCATTGTCTGCAATTTTTACTCTGGATAAAGTCATATAAATACTAAATACAACTGTTGGATTCGTTTCATCCAGAAAGTGATCCCTGTAATATTAATTATGTACTGTTGCCTAGGTTTCTTTACCCTCTGCCCTTTTTGAAAATTAGTTACTTGGCTTTTCCTTCAATTGTATACACTATCTTATATCCTTCCAAGAAATTTCCTCTTTTGCATGTTTAGCCAGAGAAAGCTGTTAGTACCTGTTGTCAGGAGCTCATGTGAACTTGGAGAGCTTGCTGACCTGCCAGGTGTAGGTGTAGTTGATTAAAGCAACAAACCAAAAGTTAGAATTTATCCTTTAATCACTTATTGCAAAAGTATAACAGGTCAAATCACCAAAAAGTGATGACTCACTGTTTTCAATTTTCCTCCATGTAATGGTGCGCTGGTTGAGGTTCAGATTGATCAGCACAGACACAGGAATCATCTTAGTCCAAAAATAAAAGGCTCCTACAGTTGGAAGGTGGGAGATTGGTAGGTTGGGGGTGGGCTCAGAATAGAAAGGTACTTATTACTGAGTGAGGGTGAGGAAAAGTTATCTTTAGATTTCCTCATGCGTGCCCCAATAAGGAATCCTTGGCAGAGGCCCCTAAGATGACCTATCTCAGGCCTCAGATAAAGAGACTTGAGAAGGAAGGTTCCAGGCGTAGGACTGCAAATACATAGTATGTAAAGAGTATGACCAGCTCATTGGCTGTACATTAAATCTGGTGTAGAAAGAGTAGAATTTTCCCCATGAAATTTACCAGGTAAAGTTTCAATTGCATATGGTCAGGCCTGCAAAATCACACAGAGTTTTTTAACCAGGAGCCAGACTCCTCACTCACAAATACATATCCTTCACTGACACAGTATCTGTACTCATACCACTCTCTCTTCTCCCATTTCTCTTGACATCTAAGACTACTCAACTCCAAGGCTAAGTTTCCCTTGTTTATATAAATCCTTGTGGATTAGTCCAGTCTGCATTTGATCTTTTATGTCAATTGAAGCTTCATGCCACTTATTCTGGATAATCCCTTTGAGAAAATGCTGACAGGTGTTACCTAAATGACAGCTATAAATTATTTGCTTTCTATTTTTTGTCCCCTCCCTACTCCAATGTTGTCCTCTTTAGGTGAAGAGTTATATACACTTTATACATGTCTATAATTCCTCACAGAATCATGGATGTAGTAAGTGCCCAATACAATTATGGGAGAGTGATCTATAGTGTGTGTTTTGATGGGCACATGCCCTAAAATCTCCTCTAAATATTTCTTATGATGACCATTATTTTAAGAAAGCTAACACATCGACTAACTAGGAGGGTATCTCTGTACCAGTGATTCATTAGTTTTCTCATTACCTATTGGCATTCGTTTTAAGGAAAGATTTATTTTGATGTGGTCAACGGGTAAGAAGAATAGCAGCAATTACTGAATGACCAACATATGCCAGAAGCCATATAGATATTTTTCAATATTAATTGATTTCTTATAGTAATCCTGAAGCAGATTTTTTTCCCATTTTAAATAAGAGGACAACAAAATACAGAAAAATTAATTGATTTATAAATGATCTTATAGGCCTTAAGTGACAGAATTGGTATTAAATCCAAATCTGTTTGAATTCCAAGTCTATTATGTTATCCATGAAAAGGTCCAAAGCATGAGACAATATACAAAAAGAGGTGTCACAGTCTATGAGAAATGGATGGCTGCCCAAGAACATCCCATAAAAATATTTCCTCTTATAAAACTATTTCTTGAATGAAGTTTAAAAGAGAGCTAAATAAATGGAAGATACCTTGTATTCACAGATTGGAAGGCTTAAAATTATTAAGATGGCAATACTCTCCAAATTGATCTACTCATTCAATGTGGTCTGAGATTCGTTTTTGCAGAGATTAATGAATTGATCCTAAAATTTACATGGAAATACAAGGGACTCAGAATAGGCAAAAAATCTTGAAAAACTTACCTTAAAGCTATAGTGGTATTAGTCTAAGGATAAAAATATAGATCAATAGATTAGAATTGATAGTCTAGAAATGTATCTATGATCAATTCATTATTGATAACAATGTCAGGAACATGCAATGGGAAAAAGTATTCTTTAAAATGAGTTGTTCCTGATGGTGCTGGGACAACTGGATAGTTACATTCACAGAAATGAAGTTGGACAAGTACCATGTGCCATAAACA
>CAUYRH010074225.1:0-14674 GCA_963574655.1 Perodicticus potto
GCGGGCGCCTGTAGTCCCAGCTACTTGGGAGGCGGAGGCAGGAGACTCACTTGAGCCCAGGAATTGGAGGTTGCTGTGAGCTGTGATGCCACAGCACTCTATCCAGGGTGACAGCTTGAGGCTCTGTCTCAAAAAAGAAAATATATATATATAACAATATTAATCATAATTTTAAAAAAATTCCTGGTATGTATTAAAAAGTTAAAAAATAATAAATACTAGTTCAGATGCAGACAGAAAGGAAGGCTTATCCACTGCTGGTAGAACTGCAAATTAGTGCAAACTCTGTAGAAAACAGTATGGCGATTCCACAAAGAAATAAACGTAGACCTCCTATTTGATCCAGCAATCCCAGTGCTGTGTATTTACCCAAAGGAAAAAAAGTCATTTTATCAAAAAGACATCTGCACTCAAAGGTTTATTACAGCACAAGTCACAATTGCAAAGATGTGGAATCAAACTAAGGGCCCATCAATTCAGGCAGAGATTAACAAACTGTGGCATATATTATGCATATTCGCCATGAAGTATACTCAGCCATACACAGAAATGAAATAATGTCTTTTGCAGCAACTTGGATGGAACTAGAAACCATTACAAGCATCTCAGGAATGGAAAAACAAACAGTACGTATATTCTATAATAATTGAGAGGTAATTGATGGCACACAGAGGCACAAAGAGATGTAAATGTCATTGGAAACATCAAGAAGTGGGGAGGGGAGGAAAAGGGAAGGCATAAACTTATTTATCAGGTACAATGAACACTATTCAGGTGATGGGCACCCTAAACGCCCTGATTTACGCATTATAAAAGGTATCCACATAACAAAAACTTTTGTACCGCTTTAGTATCTTGAAATTAGAAAAAAATTCCCGAGATGTTAATTACAACATTCCTTCCTTATCTGACTCTGGCTCTGATGTTTGTTCAGTCTCTTCCGATGGTAAGGTCTGTTTTTTTTTTTCTTCCCTCTTATTATGCCTTGTAATTTTTTGTTGAAAGGTGGACATGATATTCTGAGTAAAAGGAAAACTGCAGTAAATAGACCTTTAGTAATGTAGTGGTAAGGTGTGGGGCGGGAAGGGAAGAATTCTGTGCTTTTACGATTAGGTCTTAGTCATTTGGGGAAGCTGTGGTGCCCTAGGCTGTGAATGTCACCATATTTTCTCAGATGCCTCCCACCCGCACCCCTTATGGGAGACGGGATGGCTAGATGGGGCTGGAATTGGGTCTTTTCTTTCCCCCGCGTGGAAGACTAACAGGGGCCAGAGTTGGGTATTTTTCTCCCCCCAGGTAGGTTTGGTTCTGATGATACTTTAGCAGGTTAGGCTCTGGTAAAATACCAGACGTGCCAAAAAAAATGTATACAGATTATAAGTGAAGTTATCTATGCATTATATATTGTTACATGATGTATATACTTCAAACACATCTTGTGATTGCAGAAGTCAAATGACACTTTTTCTCATCTTTTGTTATCAGTATATACTGAGTACTACAATTTTAATACAGTTTTTTGTTTCTTGTAATGTGTATGCATTTTTTTTGGTGCCCTCCTGAGAGCAGGCCTTAGGAAGAACGGAATGCTTTGGCACATTGTGTTTGGCTCTTTTTCCTCTCCCCCTACCAGAAGCATGAAGCAATTTGTGCCTGGTATGGACTATGAGGTCCTGGTACTACTCCTGGAGGAAAAACTACAAAAACACAGGGGCTCCCCTGTGACTGGGCTCCCTGGAATTTTCAACTTCAGACTTGTCCACACTGTTTCTCCAGCAAATTGTTAATTGAAATTTAGTTTTTCCTGTCCCTGTACCCTCTCTTGATGGTTTCTGCTCGGGTGAGTGTCTGTTATTCTCTGCAGCCGCCTGTCTATCTGTCCAACTTTGGGGTTCGTAGTTTGCCCTATGACCTCACTTCTTTGACAGATCTAAGAAGAGCTGATTTTTCAGTTTGATCAGCTTTTTTACTTGTTAGAATGGAGTACCGATTGCTAAGCTCCCTACAAGCCAGGCCAGCCATTCAGTATAATTTTCATTTCAGATATTTTATATTTTTAACAGTTCCTTTTAGTTGTTTGTTAAAGTATCTTCCATTCTCTCCTCATTAAGTTCACGTTTCCCTCTACATTTTTTAACATGTGGAGCAAATTGATACAGTACTCATTTCTTATCCACAATTTCACTTTTCATGGTTACAATTACCCATAGTCATCTGCAGTCTGAAAATATTAAGTGGAAAATTCCGGAAATAAACAATTTCTAAGTTTCAAATTGCCTACCATTCTGAGCAGCGTGATGAAATCTCTTGCCATCCTACTCTGTCCCACCCAGGATGTGAATCAACCCTGTTCCAGCACATCCACGCTGTCTCTGCTCCCAGCCGGTTAGTCACTTACGGCCATCTCAGTTAACAGACAGAGCCACCGTTTCTCTATGGTGAAGATTGTGTTCAAGGAACCCTTATTTTACTGATGGCCTCCAAATGCAAGAGTAGTGAGGCCAGCAATTTGGACATGCCGAAGAGAGGCTATAAAGTGCTTCCTTTAAGTAAAAAGGTGAAAATTCTGACTCAACAAAGAAAAAAAATTACATGCTAGACTTGCTAAGATCTACAGTAGGAATGAATCTCCCCTCTTTTATGAAATTGTGAAGAAGGAAAAGGAAATTTGTGCTAGTTTTGCTGTCACACCTTAAACTACAAGAGTCACAGCCACCATGCATGGTATGTGCTCAGGGAAGATATAAAAGGTATTAAATGTGTGGAAAAGGTGGAAATGTGTTCTGATTGACAGCAATGTTTTGTGCCAGAAAGCATTGAGACTTCAGCCAGGGATTCCCTGAAATGAGTGACACCAAGCCATAGATTCCAAGTAAGGGATGGTTACACAGATTTGGGAATAGGTTTGGATTGAAAAATATAAATATTATTGGAGAATCTGCATCTGCCCAGGCAGAAGTTGCTGCCACATTTCTGGCAAAGTTGAAGACGTGTTTAAGGAGAAACGGTACCATACAAACAAAGCAAGTCTTTGATTATGATGAAAGTGGGCTCTTCTGGAAGGTATGCCCAATAGAACCTGCATTTGTTAAAGTGCGAAGGGGACAGCAGGGTGTGAAATATGGAAAGACAGATCTCTGGCACTGTGTGCAATGCTACAGGGCATAAGCTAGGTGTCGTGTGCACAGAGAAGAATCTACACTCTCACAAACAAAAGCAGAACGTATCTGCCTGTGCTCAGTCCTGTCTATGCAATGTATCCCCTGTGGATAAGGAGCAATCACTGTTTCAATGTTCTAGCCTGCTCATTCCATCATTTCTGCCATTTATACATCTGTTTCTGTTGGTTGATTTTTCTCTCCTGGTAGAGGGTCACATTACTCTGACAATTTGTGAAGACTCCTCTGTAAATCTCTTTTTGCAGCCTCCTCCTCTCCAGCACTCCGACAAGCAAATTCTAGGTTTGGCACCCCCAAACTCCAGTATCAGTCCCATCAATTCAGTGAAAATGCCGGCTTTCTTAGGGTTTCCCATTCGTGAGCTTCACTTGTGTTACATGTAAATTACAGGTGGCCATTGTTTGGGCCTAAGCTCCTGCACCAAGCTCCAACAGACCTGAGTGAAATCAAAATGGATTAATCCATGCTTAAGTTCCACATCACCAAACCGAAACTAAGTTGTTATCTGGCCTCCAGAGAAATCAGGAGAGAGAAATAACAGCCAATTTCCCAAACAGGCCAGTCCCAATCTTCAATCAGTAAGATAATGAAGCTCTCTCAGTTTTAATTTTTGTAACTAAAAGTAGCCTGAAGTTAACTGGTTATTTTTCTATTTTCTGTCTCCCTATCTCTGCCTTACAAGGAAAGTAACTTTGAAATGACCAATCTGATTTTTATTCTTTGTTTCTGCTTTCTTCAGCCCTTTTTCTGTTAAAATAAAACCAAACCTTTCTGCTCGTTCATTGGAACACTTAATCTATATTACGGAACAAAGTGTCGCGTGGTTCAAGTATTGCAGTAAAAGCCAATTAAGATCTTTAAACTAAACTTGTAATTTTGTCCTTTAACAGCTGGAAACTGTCTGTGGTCAGTAAGGTAGGGCAATCAAAGGGCTTCCCTCATTAGTTTCCTTTCTGTCAGGAATCACAGTCCTCTGCTTCTGGTTGTCCAATGTCTGAAACCTGTTTAATATATTTTGTCTGGCTTTATAGCTGTTAATAGTGGGAAATCAATCCAACAGTAGTTAATTCTTTGTAGGCACATTTTAAACCGTTTTTATGGTATAATAACAACTGTTTCATGTGGTTCAACCTACTATTTCTTGGCCAAGTTAGTAGTTACGTTGATTTGTTTTTTGTGATTTTGTGATCAGTTATTGACCTCTGTGTATTTCTGCTTAGGTAAGATTCAATAAAACATTATTTTAAAAAACAAAATAAATTTATATGAAAGTATAAGTGTGGAATAACCAAGACACGATTGAAAAAAAGGAATGAGTTTTGGTAACTTATCCTATCAGATATCAGATATCACAACTTATTATAAGGCTATTCTAGTTGAGAGGTATGATATTGACATAAAGTTAGAAAAACAGACAAGAAAACAAAATAGAGAACTCCTTTTCCAAAAAAGACCCACACAGGCTCGGTGCCCATAGTACCCTGGTTACGGTGCCAGCCACGTACACTGAGGCTGGCTGGTTCGAACCCAGCCCGGGCCAGCTAAACAACACTGACAACTGCAACAACAACAACAAAAATAGTCGGGCATTGTGGTATGTGCCGGAGTCCCAGCTACTGGGAGGCTGAGTCAAGAGAATCACTTAAGCCCAGGAGTTTGAGGTTGCTGTGAGCTGTGATGCCACCGCACTCTACCAAGGACGACATAGTGAGACTCTGTCTCAAAAAAAGAAAAGACCCACATAATTGTAAACATTTGATGTATAACAGAGTTGTCACAGGAACAGTAGGAAACACTAAACTTTTCAATAAAGGATGCTGGGATAATTGATTCTCTCTGATTTGTAAGACTTTGCCCCCTACCTCACTCCATATACAAAAATCAATTTCAAATAGATTAACAACTGAATGTGAAAGCAGAATTATAAACCTCTTACATGAGAACAAGAAAATATTAAAATGTCTCTAGAAGTAGGAAAGAATTCTCGGAAGCTAAGCAGGGTCGGGCCTGGTTAGTACTTGGATGGGAGAAGTAGGAAAGATTTTTTTTAAATAGGGCCCACAACAAAACATAAATGAAAAGATTGATAAATTAGTCTTCCTTGTTATTTAAACATCTGTAAACCAAAAGACAGCATGAAAAGGGTGCAAAGGCAAGCCAGAAGCAGGAGTCCATGTTTTCCATATATAGTCATCCCTTGGCATCTGGGGCCGAGGGGCTGATTCCGGAACCATCCTCCCAATGGATGTTCAAATCAGTGGATGCTCAAGTCCCTTATATAAAATGGTATATTTGCATAGAATCTATGCACATGCTCTTTTACATTTTAAATCATCTCTAGATTACTTATAACACCTAGCACAAGGTACATGCTATTTCTATACCGTATTATTTTCTAATTTGCATTTTTTTGCTGGTGTTGTATTTTTGGCTTTTTCTACATGTTTCAATCCACAATTGGTTGAATCCATGGATACAAAGGGGTGAGTGTATATAACTGTTAAAGAACAAGTATTAAGGCTATATAAATAACTTCTAAATTTTTGAGAAAAAGACAATCAAAGTCCAGGTTTAAAATGAGTAAAAGACTTGAATAGACACTTTAGAAAACTTGAATGGTCAGTAAACACAAAAAGAGGCTCCATCTCTAATCAAAATCACAATAAAACCTCGTTGCACACACGTGACTGGAAAAAGTTAAGTAGGATAATAACAATTGAGGAGGGTGTGTCACAACAGGATCACTCACCCACCCCTCCGCTGCAGCGGGGAGTGTCAACTGAGCAAAGCCCTTGGGGAAAAGTTCATTACCAAGTAAAGTTTAATGTGTACTACTTTAAGACTCAGTAATTCCACTCTTAGGTGCAAATCCTAGAGAAGCTCTCCCACACAGGTATCAGGAGAAATGTAAATAATGTTCAAAGTGGCATTACTGGTAATAGCCAGGTGTCCATTAGCGCTAGGTCTTTGTGTTATATAGCATTGAAAAGAAATGAACTTCATTTGACTCACTGACAGAAGAATCTCAGAACACAATGTTGAGGCAGCGAACACAGCTCAGTAGGTAGGGCACTGGCCACATACACCAAGGTTAGCAGGTTCGTACCCAGCCCCGGCCAGCTAAAAAAAAAACTATAATGACAATTGCAGCAACAACAACAACAATAAAAACAGGTGGGCATTGTGGCAGGTGCCTGCAGTCCCAGCTACTCGGGAGGCTGAGGCAAGACAATCGCTTAAGCCCAAGAATTTGAGGTTGCTGTGAGCTGTGACGCTACAGCACTCTACCCAGGGTGCCACAGTGAGACTCTGTTCCCCCCCCCAAAAAAATCCTACGGACTTCTAGTTCCCCAGTTTTAAAAACAAGGAAGCTCATGGCTTAGCTGGTTAAAGCATCTAATAAAAACAAGGAAACTGACTCGGAGCCTATGGCTCACCAGGCTAAGGCACCAGCCACATACATCTGAGCTGGTGGGTTTGAATCCAGCCCGGGCCCGCCAAACAACAATGATGGCTACAACCCCAAAATGGCCGGGCGTTGTGGCAGGCGCCTGTACTTGGGAGGTGGAGGCAGGAGACTTGCTTGAGCCCAGGAATTGGAGGTTGCTGTGAGCTGCGATGCCACAGCACTCTATCCAGGGTGACAGCTTGAGGCTCTGTCTCAAAAAAAAAAAAAAACAGACAAGGAAACTGAGCACAGCAACATTTAGTAATTTGCTGAGGTTTAACAGAGCTCAGAAAAGCAGAGCCAAGATTTGCTCTTAGCAGCTGTGGCTTTCTTACTCAGCATCCAATCCCTTTCTTTTAGATGATAGCACTTCGATTTTTCTTTAGGGAACCACCCGTCTCACCTTTGGTCTCTGGGGTTCGGGTGGAACTGACTCAGGCCTGGCCTCTCAACCACCTGGATGCAGTGATTGGTTCAGGCATAAGCTTGTGACCTGTAAGAGACCAATAGGATTCAAGTCTGAAGAGGTTTTAGGACTTTAGGAGAAAATAGTTTGTCTTTGCCCTAGAATTAGAACATCTGGCTATGAAGAGAAAATGATCCCGGAGATTTGGGAGGATCATCTGTTGTGGAGGATGAAACCAAGCTGAACCAGATTTGAACCCTTGGATCTAGCCAGGCCTGGAGCGTTCTCACTATCTCGTCTTTTCATAGGCCTCAAATTGGCTTTTCTCAGGGTCACAAAAAGAGTCGTAGCTAATACAGAGGTGCAGGCACGTACCCCAGTGATCATTGTACCAGCTGAGTGATGAAGGCTAAAATAAATGCGGGTATTTAGAGTGCATTTGAATGCACTCTGGGTACGGGTTAGACACGATGTTTTTCGCTTTTTTTTCCTTTTCAATCCTAGGTCTGAAGCCAAATCTCAGGGGAGATAGAGGTATTTACACCAGGAGAGAGACAGTCGTGAATCACCTTGATGCTGACACAGACCAAGCCAGTCATCCTTCACAAGAGGGGACGGCCGCTCTACCCAATGTCGTGAAAGATTATCACAAAAGACCTGATCTCAGGGACAACAATAACAAGACTTATTTAGGCTCTGGAATACATTTCATCTCAGCTTTAGGAAGCCCTTGACAGTAAAATGAAATGTGACATCACTCCTCAAGTTGACCAAACACTGGTGCAGTCTTCACAGTAGAGAGAGCTCAGACTCTTGTGGACTCGCTCCCCTGGAGGGTTGGTGTCACCTGCTTCAGCTTGGCTAATGCTATCCCCATTACCTGGAAGAACGACTGAGCCTGGAGAAGATCCTTGCTGCAAAGGACTAACACAGCCCTTTGAGTAAACGGAGTAACTTACACAGGACCTCAATCAAGCCATGGGCTTGGGTTGAACTCTTTGGCCATGAGAACCTCTCATCTTTACCCCCTCCTCAACTAAATTCAGAGAGGATCTTACCCTCTCACTGCCTCGTTAAAGTCAGAATAGAATCAGAGAGTAAATTGATTAGAACACTAGCATCCTTTTATTTATTTACTTATTTTGGAGACAGAGTCTCACTCCGTTGCCCTGGGTAGAGTAGTGGCATCAGCCTAGCTCACAGCGACCTCAAACTCTTGGGCTCAAACTATCCTTTTGCCTCAGGTTCCTAGGTAGCTGGGACTACAGGTGCCTGCCACAATGCCTGGCTAAATATTTTCTGTTTTTTAGGTAAAGGCAGGAGTCTCACTCTTGCTCAGCCTAGTCTCAAACTCCTTAAGCTCAAATGATCCTCCTGCCTCCACCTCTCAGAGTGCCAGGATTGCAGGCATGAACCACTGCACCAGGCTCCTGCTTTTAAAATGAATGTAACAGCTGACATTAAGATAATCACAAAAGGTTATGTATTTTTCTCTTGTTGCAGAGGACTAGCGGCAGAGGTGTGAGCATTATCATTCATAACAGACTCAGAAGTATGTAAATAACCACGCTGCTTAGCACCTTGGCGTGAGGGCAGTTCACCCTCCTCCAGGATTAAAGGTGACCATTACACTCAGTGTTTGTTCCACTGAGCGAGGTGAGGTCATATGTCCCCTCCACGCATGGAGGCAAAAAAGGGGGAAAAAACGTTTTCTCCCTGATAAATTCAAAGCTGTAATAAATCAAAATTTAGATCTTTGGTGAATAATTCATGTATATCTAAAAGAAAAAATAATGACTTTCATTATGTTTCATCTCCCTCTTCCTGAGTTCTAGAAACTGGAGCTTCCAGAAATCCATCGAAGGTTTGCCTGATGACTCCACCTGTGAGTCCCTCCTGGGACCCCACCCTCCTCACTAGCTCCCCCAGGATTACTGGGGAAAGCGGGAAGAGACTGGGCTGTGATACTAACAGTGTCAGACTCCTACAGCTGACTCTGCTCTTAGGGTTTGCCTGGGGTTCTTCCTCAAGTTCACCTCCCAGGCCCTACAGCTGCAGCCTTGGCCCAGGTGGTAGGTATCTTAGACTGCTATGATTGTTTCTTTCAGTTGTGGACCTGACGGTAATCCCTCCTCTTCCTTATCCTGCAGCCCCTTTGCCTCTTGCAAGAAGTTCAGTGGGCAAGGTCCTTTAAAGCAGCCCCATCTGTCCTAGAGTAATTTGGAACTGCACACGTTGAACCTTTGCAGTAGTGCAGTGATTCCTCAAACACAGTGATTTCTCTGTTGCCAAAGACTACTCAACCAGATGCTTGACTAAAGTCTTTTCCTTCCGTTTCAGGCATGAGCTAAGATTCCAATCCCTGTGCCCTCCCACCTTGTGGGGCACATGTCCAACTCTCTCAGCGAGTGGCCTATTCTAGACCTCACTGGATCTAAGGCAGTGGTTCTCAATCTTCCTAATGCCACGATGTATTTTCATTGTTACAAAGGGGTCGCGGCCACAGGTTGAGAACCGCTGATCTAAGGTGAAGGGAAAACACCCCTCTTTCCACCGGGGAGGAGATTGGTACTCACATTACCCCACAGCTGTCACCAAAGAAATCTAATTTCCAATGTCTGCTCTTTTCACCGTCAAATCCCTCTCCCAATGCCCACCTTTTTTTCTTCTTCATATGTTTATTTTAATTGACATATAGTTCACATGCAGTAAAATCCACCTTTTTAGTGTAGAGTTCTATGAGCTCTGACAAACACAGGCAGTAACATAAACCCCAGCACAGTCAAAACCAGAACAGTTTCATGCCTCCCCGCAATATTTCCTCCTCTCTCTTTGCAATCACCTTCTTCCCTCATTCCCACCTCCTGGCAATCTCCTGCTCTCCATTTGTCCCTAAAGTTTAGCCTTTTCCAGAATGTCATATATATGGATTCATTCAACACGTGGCCTTTGAGATCGGCTCCTTTCGCTTAACATAATGCGTTTGAGAGTCATCCATGTTGTCTTAAGTAATAGTAAGTGGTTCCTTTTTATTGCTGAGACATATTCCATTGTATGGCTGTACCATGGCTTGTTTATCCATTCACTAATTGAAGCATTTTGGGGTTGTTTCTGGTTTGGGGCAATTATGAATAAAGCCATGATAAACATTCATGTATCGGCTCGGTGCCTGTGGCTCAACGGGCTAGGGCACCAGCCACGTACACCTGAACTGGCAGGTTCGAATCCAGCCCTGGCCCGCCAAACAACAATGATGGCTGCAACCAAAAAATAGCTGGGCATTGTGGCGGGCACCTGTAGTCACAGCTACTTGGGAGGTGGAGGCAAGACACTCGCTTGAGCTCAGGAATTGGAGGTTGCTGTGAGCGGTGACGCCACAGCACTCTATCCACGGTGACAGCTTGAGGTTCTGTCTCAAAAAAAAAAAAAAATTCATGTATCAAGTTTTTATGTGAACATCAGTTTTCTTTTCACTTGGGTAAATACCCAGGAATGGAATTGTTGGATTGCTGGGTAATATCATAAGCAACTGCCAAGTCGTTTTCCACAGTAGCTATACTACTTTGCATAGCGCTGTCTGAAAGTTCCATTCACCCTATGTCTGTCAGCACTTGGTATTGTCAACTTTTTTCTTTTTAGCCATTCTAATATACATAAATATATATCTTAAAGTTTTAATGTGCACTTTCTTTTTATTTTATTTTATTAAATCATAGCTGTGTACATTAATGCAATCATGGGGTACAATGTGCTGGTTTCATATACAATCTGAAATATTTTCATCAAACTGGTTAACAGCATTCATGGCATTTTCTTAGTTATTGTGTTAATGTGCACTTTCTTAATAATTAATGACACTAAACATCTTTTCATGTTTGTTTGTTTTTTATTTGTTTGTTTGTTTTAGAGATGGGGTCTTGCTCTATTGCTCAGGCTAGAGTGCAGTGGCTAAATCATAGCTTACTGTAGCCTTGTACTCTTAGGCTAAAGCAATCCTCTGCCTCAGCCTCCCAAGTAGATAGGACTATAGGCATTCATGACTGTGCCTGGCTAATTTTTTTCTTTTTCTGGTAGAGATGAGGTCTCACTATATTGCCCAGGATGGTCTTGAAATTCTGGGCTCAAGTGATTCTCTTGCCTCGGCCTCCCAAAGTGCTGGGATTACAGGTGTGAGACACTGTGCCTGGCTCATATACATTTTAGAATCAGTATATTGACTTCTACAAAAAACATCTATTGATTCATTGAGACTGCAATGGACCAACATATTAGTTTTGGAACAATTGCCATCTTAACAATACTGAGCCACCAACCCTTTAACTATCCAGTTATTTAGGTCTTCTTTTTTATTTCATTAGTGTTCTGTAGTTTTCAACATGCAGACCTTGTACATCTTTCAATAGATTTATATCTAAACATTTCATGTCTTTAGATACTATTGCAAATGGTATATTAAAAATTTTAATTTCCAGGGCGGCACCTATGGCTCAAAGGAGTAGGGCACTGGCCCCATATCCCGGAGGTGATGAGTTCAAACTTGGCCCCGGCCAAAAACTATAAAAAAAAAAAAAATTTAGTTTCCAGCCAGGCATGGTGGCTCACACTTATAATCCTAGCACTTTGGGAGGCAAAGGTGGGTGGATTGCCTGAGTTTAAGAGTTCAAGACCAGGCTCGGCACCTGTGGCTCAACGGGCTGAGGCGCCAGCCATGTACACCTGAGCTGGCGGGTTCGAATCCAGCCTGGGCCTGCCAAACAACAATGACGGCTGCAACCAAAAAATGGCCGGGCGTTGTGGCGGGCGCCTGTAGTCCCAGCTACTTGGGAGGAGGAGGCAAGAGACTTGCTTGAGCCCAGGAATTGGAGGTTGCTGTGAGCTGTGATGCCACAGCACTCTATCCAGGGTGACAGCTTGAGGCTCTGTCTCAAAAAAAAGAAAAGAGTTCAAGACCAGCCTGAGCAAGAGCAAGACTTCCATCTCTAAAAGAAAATAGCTGGGTGTTGTGGCTGGCACCTATAGTCCCAGTTACTTAGGAGGCTGAGGCAAGAGGATCACTTGAGCCCAAGAGTTTCAGGTTGCTGTGAGCTATGAGGCTACAGCACTCTATCAAGGGCAACAAAGTGAGACTGTCTCAAAGAAAAACAATTTTTTTTAGTTTCTAATTATTCACTGATAGTATATCAAAATTCAATTGATCTTGTCTTTTGAAATCTTTCTAATCTGACTTATTGGCCCTAGTAGCTTTTCTTGCATATTCTTGAAATTTTCTGTGTAGATAATTACGATTTTTAAAATACAGTTTTATTTCTTCTTTTATAATTCATATGCCTTTTATTTCTTTTTTCTTGCCCTATTACAGTAGCTACGTCCTCCAATAAAATATTGGATAAAAGTGGTAAAAGCATACATTTTCACCTTATTTCTAATTTTGGAAATTAGGATTTCCTTGAACTCTTTCCAGTGAATTTGTAGTGAGAGGAAAACACTCCTTAACTCTACCCAAAAGTAAGAATAAAATTATCTCACTTACTCACTGACAACTCTATCTATAGAAATCTAATTTCAACTTCCGGACTTTACAACTTCAGCTTGGGTTATACCTTTGAAGTGGGCAGGAGTTAAGGGCCACAGTGCCAGTTTCAGGATGTCTCCTTGTAAGTTTTGCATGTGTTCATTTGGAACAAGGGGAATACTTACCATTTATTTTCTTTCTTTCTTCTTTTTTATTTTTTTTTTAGAGATAGAGTCTCACTCATTGCTCTGGGGTTGAGTGCCATGGTGACATAGCTCACAGCAACCTCAAACTCCCGGGTTCAAGTGATCTTTTTATCTCAGCCTCCTAAGTAGCTGGGACTATAGGCACCCCCCACAATGCCCCGCTAGTTTTTCTATTTTTAGTAGAGACAGGGTCTCACTCTTGCTCAGGCTGGTCTTGAACTCTGAGCTCAGGTGATCCACCCTCACTTAGCCTCCAAGAGTGCTGGGATTACAGGCATGAACCACCATGCCTGGTCTTACCACCTATTTTCTTTTCTCAGCATTTTGGGGCCTCATCCAAAATCAAGATATCTGTCTGTGGATGGTATTACTACTTCTATTTTACAAATGAGAAAAGTTAGGCTTAGAGAATTTAAATAACTTGCCCAAGGTCATATAACTAGGAAGTAGCATGATTCAAACTCAACTTGGTCAGGACCTGAGAGGGTGTTCTTTCCACCAAAACATACTAGTGCAACTAGGAAAATTCAGGCAATATTTCTCATGCCCCAAACTCACATATAAAACCAAAAGAACTGAAGTATTTCTAACTTAATTTAGTCATTCTAGAAGACCATACTATGCTTAATGGAGAAAATAGTGTTGCATTTGCCCTCCAAATGGCCTTGCAATGATAATTATCTTACAGCCTGAAGCAGGTGCTGAGGTCAGAAGCTAAGAGTCTCTAATTATTAACACCGGTCCCCTCAGGCTTTCCTTGAATAATCCAGATAAGAAATCAGGACTGACAAAATGGACTTTGTTTTAATCAAGAAATTTGACCAGATGTCTGTAGATCAAGGAATCTATAACAGTTTGCTTTCACGGTCACTGCAAGAAACTCAGGCCCTACCTGGAGATGACTTTTTGCCGAAGAGAGGGAGGCAGTCCCTACATAAATGTTTAGTATTGAAACTGATCTCATTATTATCACAAACTGAAAGAAATGTCACCCCTATTATTCACAGTCCTTAGTCAGATGAAGAAATCTGTTGTGGAAATTTTCACAAGAATGGATTTTCCTGGAAGCTAAAATGTTTAAACAAAAAAAGCGGGGGAGGTGTCTCAGAAATTCTACTCCTGGCTATGTAACCAAAAGAATTGAAAAGCAGATGTTTAAACAAAATCTTGTACATAAATGTTCACAGCAGCACTCACTCTTTATAATAGGTGGAAGGTAAAAATAACCTAAGTGTCCATCAATTGATAGATGGATAAATAAAATATGGTATATCCATATAATGGAATATTATTCAGCCATGAAAAGGAAGGAAGTTTGTACATGTGCTAAAACATGGATGAACCTTAGAAATGTTATGGTACATGAAAGAACTCAGACACAAAAGGGCACATACTATATGATTCTATATACATAAAACATCCAGAATAGACCAATCAACAGAGACAGGAAGCCAGTTAATGGTTACCAGGGGAAAAGTGAGAAGTGTATGGGGACAGACTGCTTAATGAATATGGGGTTTCCTTTTAGGGTGATGAAAATGCTCTAGAACAAGATAGTAGTGATAATTGTGCAACTCTGTGAATGTACTAAATGTGACTAAATTATACACTTTAAAATGGTAAAATTTATATCATGACAGTTTTACTGTAATAATAAAAAAGAGGAGTCTTTGCCATGGAGTCAGTATGCGATTATCTAGCTGGATCACTTCCTGAAAAAACCTCTCCTGCCGCCTAATTCAGCACTTTGTCATGTCCCACCTGGATTATCACAGGAGCCTCCTAACTGGTCCTCTGCCCCAGTTTTACTCACCTCCACTCCACCTTCCATGAACTTTCTGCATTCTTTTTTTTTTTGAGACAGAGCCTCAAGCTGTCACCCTGGATAGAGTCCCGTGGCATCCCAGCTCACAGCAACCTCCA
>CAUYRH010074226.1:0-27856 GCA_963574655.1 Perodicticus potto
GGCACCTGTAGTCCCAGCTTGTTGGGAGGCGGAGGCAGGAGACTCGCTTGAGCCCAGGAATTGGAGGTTGCTGTGAGCTGTGATGCCATGGCACTCTATCCAGGGTGACAGCTTGAGGCTCTGTCTCAAAAAAAAAAAAAAAAACGGAGAAGCCATTAAGGTGAAACATGGGAATCATCCATTTAAGCACCAGTTCTCAACCTATGAGCTACCACACTTGGCCTCTTTTCTTTATCTTCTATGACACATTTACCTCTATATCTCCACTGATCTGGCTCTCCATCCACTAAATAATTGTGTTCTCCAGGGTTTTATCATTCACCTTCAAACTATTTCTAAGTGACTTCATCTATTTTACTTATAGCTACTATCCATAAAGGTTAAAATCAGTGCTCTTGCCTCCGACCTTAGTTCAAGACCTGTTTTAGACTGCCTTTACCTTATCTAAATATAGCTCAGACTTCACATGATCAAAATAATTTATTCACTCCACCTTTCCAAGTATGATTGATTTCTCTGTAGCATCATCTAGTTCCCTGATAATGCTGAAGTGATATTAGGTCCCTCACTAGCCACCTGCCCAAAGTGACCTGTTACCTAGTTTTGTTGAATTAGTTCCATTTTTCTCCATTGGCCCCAACTTCATGGCTTTGTGTCTATCAGTTCATCCTCTGTGATCCCAGAATTTAATAAGTTTTTTGTTACTCTGTCCTAAAAATTTGATTATTAACGTTCTCCTTGTAGTCCCTACAAGGTTAAAAAGCTCTTCATCAACTAGCCACAATCTACTTATGCAACTTTATATCCTATCACCCATTACTCAGTGAACCTTGCCCCTTGCCTTATAGTCTTTTTTTTTTTTTTCTTTTGGATCTTACTGTCTCCCTTGGTAGAGTGCTGTGGCATCGTGGCATCATAGCTCGCAGCAACCTCAAACTAGTGGGCTTAAGCGATTCTCTTGCCTCAGCCAGACTACAGGTGCCCACCCCTGCCCCCGGCTATTTTTTGGTTGCAGTTGTCCTTGTTTAGCTGGCCCAGGCCAGATTTGAACCCTCCAGCCTTGGTGTATATGGCTGGTGCTGTCCACTGGGCTATAGGTGCAGAGCTGCCTTACAGTCTTTTTTTTTCCCCTGGAGACAGAGTCTCACTTTGTCACCCTCGGTAGAGTACCATGGTGTCACACAGCTCACAGCAACCTCCAACTCCTGGGTTTAGGCGATTCTCTTGCCTCAGCCTCCAGAGTAGCTATTGACTACAGGCGCCCACCACAACGCCCAGCTATTTTTTTTTTTTTTTTTGCAGTTCGGCCAAGGCTGGGTTTGAACCCACCACCTTCGGCATGTGGGGCCAACGCCCTACTCAATGAGCCAAAGGCACTGCCCTACCTTACAGTCTTTTGAACCTGTTTACCCCAGATAAACTATTATAGTTACCTTACAGGTCAGTGATTGCCTTCTTTATATATGAAGGTACTTCATGTCATCAGAATTCTCATTTAGGCTCTTTCACCAAATTATTGCTGGGAAGCAGGTCATATAAACTTTATAGGCCTCATCTATAAGTTAGTATGAATAATCTCTGGAATTTAACTCACATACGCTGGTTCCACCAGTTCGAGGAGAACATACCTCAATTGAGTATTTTTGAACCATTTTGCTACAGTGAACCATTTGATGTTCATTGCAGGGTTTTAAACTAATAAAGTTTATTTTGAAACAGTGCTGGAGTGTGGAAGTCTGTCAAAGTCTCTTAAGATTAACGTACTATTGGTTCGGCGCCTGTGGCTCAACGGGCTAAGGCGCCAGCCACGTACACCTGAGCTGGCAGGTTCGAATCCAGCCCGGGCCCGCCAAACAACAATGACAGCTGCAACCAAAAAATGGCCAGGCGTTGTGGCGGGCGCCTGTAGTCCTAGCTACTTGGGAGGCAGAGGCAGAAGACTCGCTTGAGCCCAGGAACTGGAGTTTGCTGTGAGCTGTGATGCCACAGCACTCCATCCAGGGTGAGAGCTTGAGGCTCTGTCTCAAAAAAACAAAGATTAACATACTATTTATTTTCCAGATTATTAAGTGCACCAGTTGTTAATTGTACGTACTAAAAGTTATTTCAAAGCCAATGTTATTTCTGTTCGTTGTCATTACTATACAGTAATTATGTTAAGTGTGAATCTTGATACCTCATGGAAGTTTTCTGCTTCTCTCTCTTTAATTTCAAGGTCAATTGCTCTCCTCCTTGCGCGTTCTTCTTCTATCTTTTTCTGTATTTCTTTTTCAGATAACTGTCCAATTTTTTCAAATTTGCTTTTCAGATTTTTAGCCTGAATAGAGCCACTCCTTTTTAATTTGATTAATTCTTCATATTCTCTGCTCAATCCAAAGGTTTCACTTTCTTCCTCTTCCTTCAAAAAAATTAGATTTTTTATGTTGAATATCAGCAAGTTAGTTTGTACAATAAACCATACAAACAGTGTGCATCATTTTTTAGTAAAGCCAAAAATAAACCTTAAATAACCTCTTCCCTAAGTGCAATGTCCACTTTTACTAAGTAAAAGTATTATTACAAATTTAGGGCTTTAGAAAACATCCTATTTAAAATATTTTCTGTGGCTAAAATCTTCTAACATACCATGATAATCTGTTAATATTAAAGAATGGCAAGATTAGTTTTTACTATGAATTGTAGTAAGACCTTTGTTAAGGGAAGGTAAAGAAATAGGATTATAAGAACACTGGACTAGGAGTTAGATGTGAGTTCTAGTTCTGGCTCTGGCTCTGATACCATGTGGCCTTTTACCAAGTTGCTTAACAGCGTCAAAGTTCACACAGCAACATCAAACTCTTGGGCTTAAGCGATTCTCTTGCCTCAGCCTCCCAAGTAGCTGGACCACAACACTCGGCTATTTTTGGGTTGCAGTTGTCATTGTTTAGCTGGCCTGGGCCAGGTTCAAACCCGCAAGCCTCAGTGTATATGGCTGGCGCCCTAACCACTGAACTATAGGCACTGAGCCGGGTATGATTTTCTTGATCACTAAACTGAGCCAGAATTTCTCTAAAATACCTATTTTTTATTTTGTGGTAGTCTTCTAGTACTCAAGCTACAGGCATTTCTGAAGATACAGTCTGGTAAAAATCCCTATATTTCTCTACATATCACTAGTTTACTTAATTATATATTCTGCCAGGAAAGATAGAAATGAGAGAGCCAAGACTGGGCTCCAGTTCTTTATTCCATTTTATCTGTTTCTTTTTTTCAGATTCCTTCTCCCTGACTTCACAATTTACCATTACTAGTCCTTTAAGAGGGACTTCACTACACTAAACCCTAATCCTGCTAGGTGGAATAGTAAACTATTGCAAATATTTGTAGTATACTTTTCCTAGAGAATACCTAGTGTTCTAGGCAGGGTTTAAAAATGTGGGAAAGGGGGTCATCACAGCGGGTGATGTGACATGAGCCTAAAAGGGGCAAAAGAAAACATTACTTTCTACTACTACCACTTTTCAGACTGTAAGTGGAAATAGCCAACTCAAAATACAAGAAACTAACAAATTTATGATACACATCACAATGTTCTATGAATTGTTCTGTTCTAAATCAATGATTGAAGTAATAAAGCTACTACAGTGTGGTGATCTTGAATGGGCTTGCTACATGGCTTGAAAACAAGACAGTAGGTTGAGTCATCTAATAGCCAAATGTCTTGACAGTTGCATGTATTCTCCATGCCAGCTAGACAATTTGCCAGCCACAGGGCAGAGAAAACACCCAACAGGCCCACTACCCCAACAGTTAGACAGGCAACTTCAAGAGATTGCAACCTCTGTAGGGATCCGCAGGACTCCTAGAGGTTGGTAAGAGGACCATACCAAGTCACCTTCCAAACATGGCTCTACCTGCCATGGCTGGACAGTTGCTGCCCACTGTGATCCCAGTTATAGACCCTCATTTTCCCTCACTGTATTGTATATGGCCTTGTCTCCACCAGGGGCCCAAGTGCAGGTCCCCTCTTGTCTTGCTGTGTCGCTCAACCAGAGTGCAGTGACATCATTATAGTTCACTATAACCTCAAACTCTGGGCTCAAGTGATCCTCCCAAGTAGCTAGTAGTAGGTGGGACTACAGTAGTGTGCCACCACACCTGGCTACTTTTTCTATTTTTAGTAGAGACAGAGTCTCACTCTCGCTCAGGCTGGTCTCAAACTCCTGATCTCAAGTGATCCTCCTGCCTCTATCTCCCAGAGTGCTAGGATTACAGGCGTGAACCACCTCACCTGGAACCCTTTTTTCTCCCCTCCGCTGCCTAAGCAATCCAGATCACCCAGATAGAGGGCCACATTGTCCAAGGGCTGAAAAGGAGGTGGTTAGGCAGGGTCTTGGGGAGAAGGCTGCTGAGAAGCCATCTCTGGGAGTCAAGGAAACAGCCAGAGGCCCTGGATGAGTCAAGGTTCCAATGTCTTAGGGCTTGGCCCATTGTCCAATAAGCTTCCACTTACATTCAACATACAGATTCAAAGATGACATGCATTTCACGAGAGCATCCTCAGCCATAGACCCCAAACACTGGACCCTTTTGAATGTGGTTCTGGGCACAAGCACAAGGTACATGCCGATGAAGTGGGCACTTTGTGTGTATGTGTTCATCTCAATACAAAGATACTGAACAGGCTCAAAGTCACATCTTAGAATAACCTAGAAAAATAAGATAATTCAAAGACTTGCCAAACTGATGACTATTAGTATCTGTGGCACTCCTGTAGTTAATTAAGTTTACCAGTTTAAGTCTTTGTCTCAAGGAAAATAAGCATAAATGGGTATATTAAGTACCTTAGAACATAACAGTTCTCAAACATGATGTACTTACACCTAATTCTGACATAAATAGGAGGAAATGTTTACTTAAGGAACTAGTAACATCTCAGTCACTTGCAACCTATATATTTAGCTTAATAAATACAAATGTAATATCTTTTTTTTTTTTAAGAGAAAGGATTTTGCACTGTTGCCCAGGCTGTAGCTGTGCATTGTTCACTGAAGCCCTGAGCAGCTGGGACTATGGGCATGGTGATAGATATTTCTTAGAGTCTTACCTCTCCCATCTCTTGTCTCAGTTGTTCAAACTCCTGTTTCTCCATTTCTAGCTTATGCTTCCGTTCCTCCTCTGTTCGTCGTTTTTCCTCTTCCATTTTTTGTTTTAATAATTCTTCAAAATTAATTTCCAGTTTTCCTGGTGTGAGAGATTCTTGAGAGAATGTTTTATACATCTCTGGGAAGTCATCATCTTCTACCTATTTAAAATAATTCTTTTATCACTCTTGTTGAAATTATACCTACTAAAAAGGGAATAGTTATTGAAGAAAGTAGGATGTCTTGAATAGAAAGATTTCACATTGAACTAAAAACCAGGAGACTTAAAAGGGAGAGATTATTAGAAAATGTAACATTGATGTATTTTGTGATTATGGAAGAAATGGCAACTATTTTCCATTCCAATGAACAAACTTTATTTATACTAAGAGTAATTTGAATTAGACATTAACATTTTCTAATATTGAGGACCCTTTAATTAAATTGAAAGTGGATCTCCATTCTGGTAGCTAAAATAGAACATTTCACTTAAATCATGGTCTTAAGTGAATAATGAGAACCCATCACAGTCTGTTCATAATCAAGCCAAAAATCACTCTTAGTACTATAATTTTTTTGTTTATTTGCACTCAGGCTAACTTTAAAGAAATAATATTGGCTCGGCACCTGTAGCACAGCAGCTAGGGCACCAGCCACATACACCGGAGCTGGCAAATTCGAATCCAGCCCCGGCTTGCCAAACAACAGTGCCAACACAATAAAAAAAAAAAAAAATAGCCAGGTGTTGTGGTGGGCGCCTAGAGTTCCAGCTACGCAGGAGGCTGAGGCAAGAGAATCGCTTAAGTCCAAGAGTTTGAGATTGCTGTGAGCTGTGCTGCCAGGACAGTCTACCAAGGGCAACATAGTGAGACACTGTCTCAAAAAAAAAAAAAGAAAGAAAGAAATAATACTAATGCTGTGAGCTTCCCAGTACAGTTGTATGCACTTTATACATATTTATTTAATCCTGTAACCCTATGAAGTAGATATTTCTTTTTATTTTGAGACAAGAGTCTATGTCACCCTCGGTAGAGGCTGTGGCATCACAGCTCACGGCAGCTTCTAACTCTTGGGCATAAGCAATTCTCTTGCCTCAGCATCCCAAGTCCAAGTAGCTGGGACAATAGGCGCCCGCCTGCTATTCTTGGTTGTAGTTGTCATTGTTATTTAGCTGGCCTGGGCCGGGTTCAAACCTGCCACCCTTGGTGCATGTGCCTGGCACGGCAACCACTGTGCTACAGGTGCCAAGCCCAAATTAGATATTAATATTATTAACACCCCCATCTAAAGCCAACACAAACACCATGTGACAAGTTAAGGGACATGTAGCTGTTATCTGGGTGAGTTGCTGAGCCTCTGTATGTCTCAGTTTCCTTATCTATGACAACTTTCATAGGGTTGTCATAAGGATTAAGTAAAGTTTAGAAACATTTACCCATGTGTCTTAACACCATGATAAGTTATCAAAAGGTGGTCTTCTCCTTACATTATCATCCCTTGTATATGAGGCTGTCTGGAAAGTATCCAGCAATGTATGTCTGTATTTTTTTGATTACATGGCCAGATACTTTCCAGACTGCCCCTACCTATGAGCAATCCCTAAATTGCAAATAGAAATTTTCTGATTTTTAAATTGTTGACAAGGAATACATTTTACCAGGAAAAACAATGTTCTGATTCTGTTTTTCTGTGCCCTGAAGATACATAAATAAACTTCTGGCTTGAAATGTGACTCTGAATGAAACAGCTATAGGGTGATGAGAGAGGCAAGGGATAAGTAATTAATCTGCCCCAACTGTTTTTTTTTTGACTGGAGCTGGGTTTGAACCCACCACCTCCAGCATACAGGCCTGGCGCCCTACTCCTTTGAGCCACAGGCGCCGCCCAACATCTGCCCCAACTTTTATCAAGGCTTTAAACCCATGCTTAAACTAGTTTTACTCAGAACTTAAATGGTTTTACAATCCAAAAATTGACAATAAATTTTTAACTTAATTTATGAATTAACTGAGCTGTAGTATGAAATTATAATTCTTGACCCTGGATAAAAAAACAATATAAATGAGGGAAGAAGTTTTCTCTCTTGATAGAAAAATTTCTCTAAGAAACTTGGTTTTGATTTAATGCAATTCTTTTTTTTTTTTTTTTTTTTGTTATTTTTGCAGTGTTTTTTTTTTTTTGGCCGGGGCTGGGTTTGAGCCCACCACATCCGTCGTATGGGGCTGGTGCCCTACTCCCCCCAATGCAATTCTTTTTCTCCTATACTTTTTCCACCAGCGAATCACAGTTAAAAAGCAGTGTTGCCCTAAAATTGTCCCACAGGCATAGGTCCCCGACCTTTACAGGTACTTCTCTATTTATCACTTCTGACCCTGCTTATTCTCCAAAATTAAGTGCATTCATCATATCTGTAGGGTTTCTGTGTAGAAACCATTGATAAATCAGGGATTACCTAATAGAACACAAGATAGTTTCTCTTTTTTTTTTTTGAGACAGAGTCTCCCTTTGTTGCCCTTGGTAGAGTGCTGTGGCATCATGGCTCCCAGCAACCTCAAACTCTTGGGCTCAAGTGATTCTTTGGCTCAGGCTGGTCTTGAACTCTTGAGCTCAGGCAATCCACCCACCTCAGCCTCCCAGCGTGCTAGGATTACAGGCGTGAGTGAGCCACTGCACCCAGCCACACAAGATAGTTTCAATATCCCATGTTCCATGAACACTTACTGGAGACCTGTTATACTGGGTATTGTACCACAGTCTAGGCCTTACCAAGTAAGGAAGACAGCCCTAGTGTTAATGGTACGGCATTAGTGCTGTAAGAATTCATAGAAGGTGTTTATTATCAGGCCAGGCTTTCAGAGGAGATGGAAGGTTATGAACAAAGCTGGCGGAGCATAGGTAAAGGAGAGACAGTATTTGTGAAGGCTAAGAGATTCTCACTTTGAAGAAATAAAAACAAATTCAGTATCTGGAACAAGATAGACAAAGGAAGGATCAAGAAATGAAACGGGGCAGTGCCTGTGGCTCAATCAGTAAGGCACCGGCCCCATATACCGAGGGTGGCGGGTTCAAACCCAGCCCCGGCAGAACTGCAAAAAAAAAAAAAAATAGCCGGGCATTGTGGCCGGCCCCTGTAGTCCCAGCTACTCGGGAGGCTGAGGCAAGAGAATCGCCTAAGCCCAGGAGTTGGAGTTGCTGTGAGCTATGTGATGCCACGGCACTCTACTAAGGGCGATAAAGTGAGACTCTGTCTCTACAAAAAAAAAAAAGAAATGAAACAGAAGCAATATACTAGGGCAAGATTATTAAATTTGTTTTAAAAGATTTCAGATTTTTCTTAAGGGAAGTGGGAAAATACTAAGCAAAACTATAGCAATGTATGCACAATAGTAATGCAATTTGCTGTTTAATTTTTTTTCTTTTTCTTTCTTTCTTTTTTTTTTTTTTTTTTTTGTAGAGACAGAGTTTCACTTTATCACCTTCGGTAGAGTGCCATGGCATCACACAGCTCACAGCAACCTCCAACTCCTCGGCTTAGGCCATTCTCTTACCTCAGCCTCCCGAGTAGCTGGGACTACAGGCGACCGCCACAACGCCCAGCTATTTTTCTGTTTTGCAGTTGGGCTGAGGCCGGGTTTGAACCCACCACCTTCGGTATTTGGGGCCGGTGCCCTACTCCATGAGCTACAAGCGCCACCCCACCTTTTTTTCTTTTTTGAGACAGAGTCTCACTTTGTTGCCATCTTATCATAGCTCACAGCAACCTTTCAAATTCAGATCAAGCAATCCTCTTGCCTCAGCCTTCTGAGTAGGGACTACAGGCGCTGGCCACAATGCCCGGCTATTTTTAGACATGGGATCTCGCTTTTGCTCAGGCTGGCCTGAAACTCCTGAGCTCAGGCAATTCACCTGCCTTGGCCTCCCAGAGTGCTAGGATTACAGGCATGAGTCACTGTGCCTGGCCTTTTATTTTTGTAACGGATCATTCCTGGCCTAAGGGGGAAAAAGTGGATTATAGGTAAAATAGCAAGTTAATTAGAAGTTGGCCCCAGGCAAGAGATAATAGTAACCTGGATATAGGAGTACTAGTGGGAAATAGGGAAAAACTGAAAGATTTTTAGAATGATTTAAGAGGGAGAATAAATGAGATTTAGTGACTAGATGTGAAGCATGAATGAGAAAATGGAAGTGATTCAAGCTACCAAGTTTCTGATTTGAGCACCAGAGTGGGTGATGAAGCCAAATAATCACGTCAGCATATATGAAGCTCACCCAGACAGAAGAAGAAAACCTCATTATGTACACTGAAGTCAATTAAAATGGCTCACGCCTGTAATCCTAACACTTTGGGAGGTTGGGGTAGGAAGATCACTTGAAGTCAGAAGTTGGAGACCAGCGTGGGCATCATAGCAAGACCCCTGTCTCTACAGACCATTTATTATTTTATTTTATTTTATTTTTTTCTTTTTAGAGACAGAGTCTCACTTTATCGTCCTCAGTAGAGTTCCATGGCATCACACAGCTCACAGCAACCTCCAACTCCTGGGCTTAGGCGATTTCTCTTGCCTCAGCCTCCCGAGTAGCTGGGACTACAGGCACCCGCCACAACTCCCGGCTATTTTGTTGTTGTTGTTGCAAGTTGGCCAGGCTGGGTTTGAACCCACCACCCTTGGTATATGGGGCTGGCACCCTACCCACTGAGCCACAGGCGCTGCCCTCTACAGACCATTAAAAAAAAAAAATTAGCCAGTGTGGTGGTACACACCTGTAGTCCCAGCTACTCAGAAGGCTGAGGCACAAGGACTGCTCAAGCCCCAAAAGTTTTAGGTTGCAGTGAGCCATGACGCCACAGCACTCTACCCAGGGTGACAGCTTGAGACTCTGTCTCAAAAAAAAAAAAAATTTCAAGAAGGGGATGCAGTGTTTATGTGTTAAACTGCTTGAAAATAGTTTGTCAGATAACTATTTTACAAACATTAAACTGGCATAGGAAGTACAGTTATAACCTTGTGACAATTAAGTTAGGTGTCAATATTCAGGAGTTGATGGGTCAGTATTTTAGGGAGCTAAATAACTGTGATTAAATGCCTTTGGTCATTTAACATATAGTGGATGGGACGAAAATTTAAAGAAAAAAAAGGAAAGAACAAAATAAGGAACGAAGGAAGGGAAAAGGGAGGCAAGCCTGGGCAAGAAGAAAGGAAAAGTGAGGGGAGGGGAGGCGCTTGTAGCTCAAGTGGCTAAGGTACCAGCCACATACACCAGAGCTGGTGGGTTTGAATCCAGCCTGGGGGCGGTGCCTGTGGCTCAGCGAGTAGGGTGCCAGCACCATATACCGAAGGTAGCAGGTTCAAACCCAGCCTCGGCCGAACCGCAAAAAACAAAAAAATAGCCGGGCGTTGTGGCGGGCGCCTATAGTCCCAGCTACTAGGGAGCCTGAGGCAGGAGAATCGCCTAAGCCCAGGAGTTGGAGGTTGCTGTGAGCTGTGTGACGCCATGGCACTCTACCGAGGGCGATAAAGTGAGACTTTGTCTCTACAAAAAAAAAAAAAAAAAAAAAAAATGAATCCAGCCTGGGCCTGCCAAAACAACAATGACAACTACAACCAAAAAATAGCCGGGCGTTGTGGTATGCACCTATAGTCCCAGCTACTTGGTAGTCTGAGGCAAGAGAATCACTTAAGCCCAAGAGTTGTAGGTTGCTGTGAGCTCTCCACAGCACTCTACCCAGGGCAATAGCTTGAGGCTCTGTCTCCAAAAAAAAAAAAAAAAACAGAAAAGAAAGAAAAGTGAGGGGAGAGGGCTCCCTGCTCATTAGACACTCAGTCTGGAAAACATGCCTTACTAGAAAAGGAAGATAGTATTCAGTTCTTTATTCCAGGCATGGCAATTTATTATTTATAGCCTTCTCAACACAAGACTGAAGCAAATACCTTCAACCAACTGGTGTTATTCCATGGGAGACTTTAAAATCGATTTGCCATTTCTACTCTTGGCCCAGATTCCAGGAATAATAGGATGTTCCCCAAAGCCTAATAATTTCTGTTAACATATTTTAAAAGCTAAATTCTAGTGGCATTCCCCAGTTAGATTCTGTCTTACCATGCTTCTCCTGGCTTCAGCAAATGCCTTCTTTTCTTCCTCTATCCTCCTCCTGGCTTCTTCCCCTGCTTTCCTTTGTTCCTCTTCTCTCCTTTGCCTTTCCATTTCTTCAAAACTGAGTTTGAGTTTACCTGGTCGATACACTTTTGAAATTGTTTCCGTGTCTGGGTTTCCTTCCTCTTCATTTTCCTAACCAAAGAAATAATTCATTACTGAGAATTGAGATTCATCAAAGACAGGAATGAATTACCAATCAAAAAACACAGAATTAGGGCGGCGTCTGTGGCTCAGTGAGTAGGGCGCCGGCCCCATATACCGAAGGTGGCGGGTTCAAGTCCAGCCCTGGCCAAACAGAAAATAGCCGGGCGTTGTGGCGGGCACCTATAGTCCCAGCTACTCGGGAGGCTGAGGCAAGAGAATCACCTAAGCCCAGGAGTTGGAGGTTGCTGTGAGCGG
Organism: Perodicticus potto; assembly: GCA_963574655.1. NCBI lineage: Eukaryota > Metazoa > Chordata > Mammalia > Primates > Lorisidae > Perodicticus > Perodicticus potto. The sequence continues at coordinate 11,679 of CAUYRH010074226.1, forward strand.
TGTGACGCCACGGCACTCTACTGAGGGCGATAAAGTGAAACTCTGTCTCTAAAAAAAAAAAAAAAAAAACAACACAGAATTAGACTCAGCACCCATAGCTCAATGGTTAGGGCACCGGCCACCATACATGGAGGTAGTTGGGTTCGAACCCGGCCCTGGCCTGCTAAACAACAATGACAAACTGCAACCAAAAAAACAGCTGGACATTGTGGAGGGTGCCTATAGTCCCAACTACTTGGGAAGCTGAGGCAAGAGAATCGCTTAAGCCCAAGAGTTTGAGGTTGCTGTGAGCTGTGATGCCACAGCACGCTACCAAGGGCAACATAATAGGACTCTGTCTCAAAAACAAACAAAAAAAACCCCACAGAATTAACTACTTCACACAGGAGTGTATCAATACTCTTTATACACACACACACACGCTTTTTTTTTTAAAGACAGACGCTTGTTTTGTTGCCTGGCTAGAGTATAGTAGCGTCATCATAGCTCACTGCAACCTCAAACTCCTGGGCTGAAGTGATCCTCTAATCTCAATCTCCCCAGTAGCTGGGACTACAGGCTCAGGCCATCACACCTAGGTCATTTTTCTACTTTTTGTAGAGATGGGGTCTTGCTCCTGCTCAGGCTGATCTCTGGAACTCCCAAACTCAATCTTCCCACTTTAGCCTTTCTTCCCACCTTAGCCACCTCTCCCTGCCCTGCCCATAATATACTTGCCAAAATCCCCTTTCTTTTTAATGTCTTAGGTGATAAAATATCCAAATTTGGAAAATTCCATATAAAGATGTACTCAAGGCTCAGCACCTGTAGGACAGTGGTTATGGCACTAGCCACATACACCAAAGCTGGTGGGTTCCAACCCTGCCCAGGCCTGCCAAACAATAGTAACAACTGCAACGAAAACAAAAAAATAGTAGTCCCAGCTACTTGGGAGGCTGAGGCAAGAGAATCGCTTGAGCCCAAGAGTTTGAGGTTGCTGTGACCTGGGATGCTGACATGACACCCTATCTAGGGTGACAAAGTGAGACTCTGTCTCAAAAAAATAAAAAGTTCTGGTAACTGTAAAAATTATAAATGTTCTGGCAGGATTCAGTGGCTCTCATGCCTGCAATCCTAGCACTGTGGAAGGCTGAGGTGGGAGGACTGCTCGAGGCCAGGAACTTTAGACCCACCTGGGCAAAATAGTGAGACTCCATCTCTAAGAAAAACATGAAAAAATTAGCCCGGTGTAGTGATGTGTGTCCATAGTCCTAGCTTCTCAGGAGGCTGAGGTGGGAGGATCACTTGAGCCCAGAAGTTTGAGCCCCTGTGAGCTATGAACGTGCCAGTGCACTCTAGCACTCTAGCCCAGGCAACAAAGCTACATACTTTCTTTTTTTTTGAGACAGAGCCTCAAGCTGTCACCCCGGATAGAGTGCCATGGCATCACAGCTCATAGCAACCTCCAATTCCTGGGCTCAAGCGATTCTCCTGCCTCCGCCTCCCAAGTAGCTGGGACTACAGGCGCCTGCCACAATGCCCGGCCACTTTTTGGTTGCAGCCATCATTGTTGTTTGGTGGGCTGGGCTGGATTCGAACCCGCCAGCTCAGGTGTACATGGCTGGCGCCTTAGCCCATTGAGCCACAGGCACCAAGTCTTTTTTTTTTTTTTTTAGACAGAGTCCTACTGTGTCGTAGGACATAGTAGCATCATAGCTCACAGCAACCTTAAACTTGTGGGCTTAAGCAATTCTCTTGTCTCAGCCTCCCAAGGAGCTAGGACTACAAGCACCTGCCACAACACCCAGCTGTTTTTTGTTTTTAGCAGGCTCAGGCTGGGTTCGAACCCACCAGCCCCTGTTCATGTGGCCCACGCTCTAAACACTGAGCTACGGGTGCCAATCCCATATACTGTCTTTAAAAATTAAAAAATGAAGAAACCAAAGCATAAAGATTTGAAATAACTTGTCCATGATTATGCAGTTAATAAATGGCTAATAACTGAATCTAAGCAATCTGGCTCCAAACTCCATGCTTTTAATCACTACACTACATATAAATATCTATACAAACGTACAGGCACATACAGGCACACCCTTATAGGGAAACTACATATTTCATAATTTACTGTTATTTTAATATGTTCAAATATGTGAAAAACTGGATTAAAGCCAAGTACGCTTACAATTAGACTTAAAAATGTCTCTCCCCCATGTCATTAAATACATTTCAGGCTTATCTAACAGATGAAGAGAAACCAGGTTCACTAAGTATTATTTTGCATATTTGTATATTAATAACAATTTATAATAAGAATTTAAAGCATTTTAAGTAAACTATCCCAAAGTAGAAACAAGAAAATAATACATTCATCTTCTATATGAAATATGAATATAATTTCAAAATCAGGACCTTTTATATATAAAATCTTTTTGAATTAATAGTAGTGAATTTTGTCTAAAGCCAACTGCCTTCCCTAACACTAATGTACGGCTCATGTAAATACCATCTGCCGCCTTGCTTCTTGGAAAGCTCGCCTCTCTTCTTCTAGACGCTGCCTTGCTTCCTCCTCAGCTTGCCTCTTTCGGGTTTCTTGTCTTTGTCGTTCCAGTTCTTCAAAAGTTAGTTTCAGTTTTCCAGGAGAAAGGGATTCTTTTTTTGCCTCACTTTCCATTTCATCATCCTAAGAAAACATTAAGAAAAAAACTCACTTTTTATTCATCAAGGGGAAACTGCTAACTCACTTAACTGCCTTGACTTAGTCCTTAAAAAAGATTACCATGACCAGTGACAGACACGCTGCTTCTTTGAAAGACTGGAGTTGTCCTTCATCTCTCACTCTTCTATCTTCTTCATACTTCAGCCTCTCTTTCTCTTCTCGTTCTTTTTCTGGATCCTCAAAATTCCTTTTCATTTTTCCAGATGTTTTGTATGATTTGACAGGGACTACCGTGATTAGTAGTGAATCATCTCCTTCCTATTTTATAAGATAGATAATTAGTGTAATTTCTTCTTAATAAAAATTCAGATTTCATGGGGCTTTACCTCTGTCATTGGTGAATTCCATAACATTGCCATCCATGTTATAAGAAGAACAAAAAAGTATTTTTTTACAGATTACTATTAAATATCTCCTCTAAATCCATTGTGCATTCTGAGTTAATCTTATTGAAATTCATTGCTGATAAGGTTCAAGAAGCATTGTTTCCCAGAAGATGGAGTTAATACAGCTGTTCAGATAAGAAAACAGCAGTGATAGTGCCTGAATTTAACACTCCAGGCACCATTCCCACAAAGGTAATGTGCATGTGAGTGTATGCTAAATCAATTTGATGGTGGATAGATGTAATTTAAACATGCAAAAAGTTTCTTCGTATGGTTTTTCTCCATCCAGTCTTTTATATGCTTAATAAAACTAATATTTAGTGAGAAAAAAACCACAGTATCTTCAAGTGATTTATTAAACATTTATATTACAGATAAAACTCTTCAGTACTTGGAGCGGCACCTGTGGCTCAAAGGACCATATACCGGAGGTGGCGGGTTCAAACCCGGCCCCGGCCAAAACTACAAAAAAAACCAAAAAACTCTTCAGGATTTGATCCTCTTAAAATATTTTGAATTTTTAAAACGTCATTTTAATTTTATTTCATAATCTATTGTTTACTCTACCTTTTTCCAAAACTAAGGAGAAGAGTTATAAAATATAACACACGCCCTTAGAAGTTGCTGTCAATTTATGTGGCTGTAGTTTTAGGTGCACCATCAAATTGTTTGATTAATTTTTAACTTATTCTGTTAGATTACAAGGGATGACTAAAATGTTTGTGGTTTTTGAACATTTCTTCATGATAATAGATACTGCACCCTCTGCTAGTAGGTGAAAAGCAAAACACACATTCTCACGGACTCTGATAAGGAAAGAAGAGAAATGATAAGAAGAAAAAGTGTTAGTTTTCAACCATCTCACCTGTTAGTAACACAGATCAAAAAATACATAGTCTTGGCAGACTATCCCAACTGAGACTAAAGAGACTTGTCTTTCTAATCTAACAATTACATGAAAGTAAAACATACTTTTCTTTAAAAACACTCAAGTATAGTGTTTTTAAGGGTAAAAGTATAATCTTGCTTTGCAAAACCTACATCTGTCTTTTTTGTTGTTATTGCTATATTTATAAGAGTAAAATAAAAGCCCTTTTTTTCTTAGATTAAAAGAATCTGTGAATCAGATAATTTTAGGTGAATGTTTCATTAAAGGAAATATCTGTTTACCTCTGATGCTGATTCAGTTCCCGTATTGTTTATGTCCTCAATCTATTGAATGAGAATTTCATACCATTACATTACATCAGATTTTTGCTTTTTCTTTTAAACATACAATTGAAAAGTAATTGTGTTGTACTTACAGTCAATTTTTTAATTTATAATTTTTGAAATATTTTATGTTCTGAATTAGGCAAATGTATACTTTTTAAAGGGAGGTTAAACTTCATGTTAGTTTTTGCATATTGATACCATATCAATATCCAGGAAACAATATATTAAGAAAAAATTAAGATAAAGCCTACCTTCATAAATCTGGAAATTGAATAATAGATTGAAAGCTTATGACAAGGCTATGAGTTTATAAGCAGCAATTATTAATTTAATTAGAAATTTAAACTGAGACACACAGAAACATCTCTCCATTCTCTGTCCCGGTCCCAGCAAAAGGAAAACCTATCATTAGCAATCAAAAAATTGTTATTATTATATTTTAAAACATAAATGTCTGATAAAAATAGAACTTATACAATTATAAAGTGTAGTAAAAGATGTAGGCTATGGCTCAGCACCTGTGGCTTAAGCGGCTAAGGCACCAGCCACATACACCTGAGCTGGCAGGTTCGAATCCAGTCTGGGCCCGCCAAACAACAATGATGGCTACAACCAAAAAAAAAAAATAGCTGGCGTTGTGGCGAGCGCCTGTAGTCCCAGCTACTTGGGAGACTGCGGCGGTAGAATCATTTGAGCCCAGGAGTTGGAGGTTGCTGTGAGCTGTGATGCCGCAGCACTCTATCCTGGGTGACAGCTTGAGGCTCTGTCTCAAAAAAAAAAAAAAAAAAAATAAAATAAAATAAAATAGTTCATGATACATGCGTACACATTGAAAATGTAACTTATCCTGGGACGGGATGTCCACAATTGCTAGATAGTTTCACCCTGTGGGGCAGCCGAATGAGAAGCTTCAACTAAGTCTGTGATCTCTATTAACAAGTTAAAATTCTGCAGGAAGCATTAAAAAAATATTGACACGTAATTCTTTATGGCAATATGTGTACATTTGAGATATTTACATTTAAAAAATTACCGGGACCCTGGTCTGGGGGAGCTTGCTGGTCATTTAGTTGACTGTTTCCTAAATGTATAAAGTAGGAGAGTGGTGGGTTGGGGGAAGTTCCACAGATCTCTCAAACATCTGTTTACATCCTTCTTACTCCAAGGAATTTAATTACCAGACATTGCCATATATTGTGGTGGACCAGGTGTGACAAGAACGGTCCTCGTATTTCAATAAACTAAGGTGAGCCAGTCTTTTAGCTGAAGACCTTCCCTCTGTACGAGGTCCTGGAGGAGAGGAAATCATCTGGTGCCTTCTGGCTGGCTGAATTGTACATGGATTCTAGCTAACTGTAAATAACCATGAACAAAGAATATCTCAGTAGCCAATATTTTTCTCTGCTGGTATCAAATGAAATTCATTTGGTATCAGCTGGAGTTTTTATAGTGCTAATGGAAGTTATTTTCAGTTATCACGTCAACCATAAGTATACAAAGGCAGCAATTTCACTGGAAATCTGGAGATCAGTTTGTATGTAGGGGGTATGCTTTAGACTGTTTCTGCAGTGTAAGCTTTTATCTTAAGAAATGTGGGGACTCATACATAAAAAGGGAATGATGAAACAGAACATCCAGCAAGGCGAAGGTTGACTTGGAAGCGTTTCATAGCATGAACATCTGAAACTGTGAGACGTGGTTATGTCTGCAAAGCCCTAGGCACGATGGGAGCTCGGGCATCTGAGAACTCATCCCCCACATGTTAGTGAGCTCCCCTCCTTTCTCCAGTGATAGCTCTTTAAACACCGACAGTGTTTGCTTCTGTGCAGCCTCTACTTGATCCTCATTGCATGGGGTAGGCGAGCAGAGTTGGAACCATCAATTTTTGTTTTTTAATAAACTTGTGTAATTTTGCTGTCCTCCCACCAGGTACAAGAATGACAATGGAGCCTTGTAAATAAAAATCTGCTCCCTGTAGGATTTTAATTATTTATATTCTTTCAGCAAACAGAACCTCCATCCATTGTTGATGATAGCACATGTGTGGACGAGAAAATCAAAATCCGTGGTGAGGTTGTTAGCCCGGGGAGGGGCACTTTAATGTCCCTCTGCCCATGAACTTGGAAATACTGAATGCCTGAGATGGTTGTAGCAAATATCACAGCTAGAAGTATTGCAGAAAGCTTGTCTTGTAGTAAGGACTCAGAGCCTAAGGGATTTTTTTCTTTCCAAACATCAAAGACAGGGTCGTCTGACTCCCATCACTATGTTGCAAGTCCAACTCTTGGAAGAAGAGAATGCTGCTTTTAGAAGGAGGAAGCAAGGATTGTACTCCTAAAAATGGTCAAAACAATAAATTTTATGTTATATATATGTCTCCACAGCTTGTTTAACATGTTATAAATATTCTGGTTCAGTTATAGGAATAGTGAAAATTATGACAATTTTTGTTCATCTCTTTCCTCCCAATCCCTTTTGAAAAAAAAAAAAATAAATAAAATTCTGTGTGAGCAAAGCAAGGTGCAAATTTTAAGAAATACTGAGTACCAAAAATGATCTTTTTCATGTATTTAACTATAGCAATTCAGCTATTCTTAGGATGCATTCTTAGTCTGTTTTAATAGCTGGAGAAAAGGGATCTTCGAAGAAACCGACAGTAGATTAGTGTTGCAGGATCTTTAAATGTTACTGGAATGCTTACAGAATTACAAAGCCTGTTAGGATCCATTATATACAACCCTAGGCTAAGACTTTTATGTGATTTTATTTTCAGATTCAGGATATATAGTCCGATTAGGTAGTTAAAAATTATTTAATCACATCATATATTTATTTTAAGTATAATCAGGCTTAATCTTTGTTACAAAATGTTTAATATTTTCAACTTCTTGTTAGCATAAAATCATATATGGTAGCTTCTGAATGGGTTAGTTATTTTTTAGCGGTATTGCTTAATAGATGACTAATTTCTAATAAAAGTGTTCAAGAATTATTATTTACCCAAATTGACAAAACGTTTAAATTTTTGATCTTTTGTTCACTGCTAATACTCTATTTATTAAAATACTTTCAGCTGGGTGCGGTGGCTCATACTTGTAATCCTAGAACTCTGAGAAGCTGAGGTGGGTGGCTTGCTTGAGTTCAGGAGTTAGAAAACAGGCTGAGTAAAGGTGAGACCTTGTCACTGCTAAAAATAGAAAAAACTGGCTGGGCATCATAGTGGGTACCTGTAGTATCAGCTACTTGGAAGCTGAGGCAAAAGGATTACCTGAGCCCAAGACTTGGAGGTTGCTGTTAGCTATGATGATGCCATGGCACTCTACCCAGGGTGACAGAATGAGACTCTGTCTAAAAAATAAAATAAAATATTTCCTATAACCTTGCTCATGGAAGTAATAATAATCTTAATAATTATATGAAACAGAAGAGTTTTTAATACTTAGAGCATTATGATAATAGGAAATACAACATTAAAAATTTTAATTTCTATAAATGTATTTTTATGAACTAAAGAGTGGTGATGAAATAAGCAGAAGACTTCCAAGCATTAAAATGTATTAGGATATGCATCTGAAGGAAGAGTAAAAAAATACAAATAAAAGAAAGGAAAGGAAATATACATTTCTAAAGTGAAGAAAGAGCATGTTCATGTACTATTAAATTGACAACAATGCTGCAGGTTAGAACTGTGAAGAATCTGAGCTTCCACCTTCCCTGTAACCTAGCAAGCTAGCCTGCAGTAGTTTCATGAATGCTGGTAGGACATGAGTCTTCTGGGTCAGAAACAAAAGATTTCATTATTCAGAATACAGAAGAGAGCATGAACTTCATATTTGGGCTGGTCCCCCAGGCCTAATAAGGTCTATGATGTGATGGCTTTGTAAATGCATCTACTTGCCTAGGCTGAGCTGTGTTTTCCATAATTCCCTTCCTAGTGTATTTCTGGTTAGGGTGGGAGATGTTCAAGGTCAAGGGAAGTTGCAGTCATTTGATAGTCCACACATTGTTACTGATCTACTGATTCACCTTGTTGGTGTGAGGCATATAGGTATTTCACCTCCTTATGGATCCTTTTTTATGTTTTCTGTCTTTTGAGGCCATGTGTATGTGTTCACTCTATGATGGGGGAGCCTGGCTCCTGCAGGATACCCTCATCACTGGAGGCACAAGCAACAAGAAGAAGTAATTTCCCAATAGATAGCTTTCAAATCACAATGCAATTTAGATTCCATTGCGTACATATAAAAGGAGGCTATAATTTTTGTTTTTAACATTCCAACATTTAAAATGTCCTAAAAATCACATTCTTTGCAACTATTTAAGCTTATGAATAAAATGTTTAAATGTTAATTCAAAAGTATGCAAGGGGGTACATAATTTTTTGAAATAATTTTAGAGATTATGTGAGTGACGAAATTTGAAGACTCTTGGTTTATGTAATAGAATGGTTCGTAGGATGGCCAAATACAAGCATATGGATATCTGTTTTTTTTTTTCTTCCCTGAAACTTTCTGTGATATCTGGTATCACAATAGGGCTGGGGGCAGCCATAACTTCATTTTCCTCTTCTAGAAACAGTTTCAGAGAGAGATTGTGATGGTTAATTTCATGTTAATTTTAATTTTGATTGGGTCATGGGATGCCCAGATATATGGCTAAACATTATTTCTGGTTGTGTCTGTGAGGGTGTTTCCAGAAAAGATTAACATTTGAATTGGTAGAGTGAGTGAAGCAGATGGCCCTCCTCAAGGTGGGCAGGCACCATCCCAAACTGATTAGGGTCTGAATAGAATAAAAAGATGAGGAAAACAGAATCCATTTTCTGCCTGACTGCTTTCTCGGGAAATCAATCTTCTGCCCTTGGCACTCCTGGTTTTCAGGAATCCAGACTTAAACTAGAATCTTTTACCATCAGTTCTCTGGCTCTCAGGCCTTCAAACTACACCACCACGTTTCCTGGTTCTCCAGCTTGTAGATGGCAGATTATGGGACTTTTCAGCCACCATAATTGGATGAGCCATTACATTATAATAAATCAATTTCTCTCTTTTCCCTCTCTTTCTCTCTCTGTATATATGTGTATATATATTTATAGATAGATAGTATGGATATAGAAATATAATAAAGATAGAAATGGACCACCCTATTGGTTATGTTTCTCTAGAGAACACCAACTGATACAGTTGCAATTGACTGAAATTTATGTGCACCCCAAATTCATATGTTGAAATCCTAATCTTCAGACTGATGGTATTAGGAAGTGGGGCCTTTGGGAGGTGATTAGGTCACAAAGGTGGAGTCCTCATGAATGAATGAAATTAGTGCCCTTATGAAAGAGACCACAGAGAAATTCCTTGCCCCTTCTGCCATGAGAGGATCTAGCGAGAAGACAACCAGGAAGAGGGCTCTCACCAGACACGAATCTGCTGGTGCTTTAATGTTAGATTTCCCAGCTTCTAGGACAGTGAACAAGAAATTTTTTTGTTTATATACCATCCACTTTATGGTATTTTTGTTATAGCAGCTTGATAAAGTTAAGACAATACTGGTCCCTAGAACATTAAGAAACAATTGAATTTTTTAAAAAAACAATTCAATATAAAACTTCCTCATTTGAGTGGTGAAAAATAGTGCTGATGATCTTGATGATGAAAAATATACTGTTTGTTGATGATTTTGATGATGAAAAAGTTTCCTGAAAAGGGTGCGGCCTTTTCAGGGCTGTCACTGGGTTGCAGTAACAGTATTATGTAGCAGTTTTAAGGAGGGCAGTGTCCTAATACTTTAGGCAAAACACCTTAGACCAGGTAATTTTTAAACAATAGAAATTTATTCCTCACAGATCTGGATGCTGGGCAGTCCAACATCAAGTTGCCGGCAGATTCAGCATCTGATGAGGGCTCTCTGCTTCCTAGATGGTGCCTTCTTTATGAGGTCTTCACATGATAAAGGGGCACGATAAACTCTCTCAGGTATCTTTTATAAGGGAACTAATACCACTCATGAGAGCTCTGTTCCCGTAATTTAATCATCTTCTGAAGTCCTCACCTCTTCATACTATTATTGCATGGGAGATTATATTTCAACCTACAAATTTTGGAGGGACAGACATTCAGATCTTAGGAGCAGGTTTGCTGGCAGTGAGTGTGTCACTTAGCCTGCCCTAACCACACTTATTCCTGCAGAGTGTGCCCCAGGTGATGAACCAGAGGTGGACACTTGGTCAAGTGCGACAACGAGACTCTCTTTCCTGGGTGTCTGTAGCAAGAGAGGTGAAGTTAGAAAATAATAGCTCAAGTTGCACTTTCTGCATGACCATAAGTAAGTCATTTAACCTTTATGACTTTCTACATCTTGAAAATAGTGAAACTAGCAGGGTCATATGAGAATGAAACCCAGAAATGAATGTAACAGTACTTTGTGGAATAAAAGTGGTAGAGAATCTTATTTATGATTCATACCATTTTCTGCCCAAAGAAGCTGTTTTCCTGCATCTCTGTTCAGGGTTGTGTTGGAATATAGTCTTGTGCATTCAGCCCCATTGTACCTGCAGCAAATATATGAACAAGAGGTTGGAATGTAAGAGGTGCTGATAGCCAGTTGGGTGATCAGTATGCTGAACGTATATGGCAGTCAAGTACAACATGTGTGGTTCTTAGGTTTTTGTGTTCCAGATCATGCTCTTAGATGGCATGTTTATGCGTCGGTGTCTTTGAGTGGGTACTCATTTTAGTGAATTTTTCTTCTTTTTTCTCATTGTCAGTTCACAAGACAATTTCTCTCAAAGGCGTGTAAGTGTGAGAAGGCAGCCAGACACACAGGTGCATGATGCTTGGATTGGCTGTATCTCTGGCTCTCAGAAGGGAGAGAGGGAACTAAATACAGGCTCACCGGTATGTCAAACACCACATCCCTTCTCCTGTTGTTCAGACCTGGACATCTTGTAGGCAGGTACCGCAAATGATTTTAGCACTGGAGGATAAACTCTGCAAGGAGAACATTTTCCTCTTACTCATTTCTTTGAAAACAAAGGAAAGAAAAGAATTCTAAGAAGGTTTTCAGAACTCAAGTTTCTTGCTTAAATTTTATAAAAAAAATTAACATTGGTTAACAGCTTGTAGTATGTGGATACATGTTGAAATTCCTGAAAGATAAGTTTCGAAGTCCCACAAACATCCATATCAGTTTCTGAGAGGTGTTGTAGCAAAGTAATGTAGGAATAAGGCAAAACAGGAAGGTCCAGAGAGCCTGAGTGTAGCCATTTTGACCAATACTGGTTCCTAACTAGCCTGAACAAGGAAGTTGCTGTCCTGGGACCACCCAAAAATGGATGAATTACTAAACTGGATGCCTTAAAAACTGCTGTGCCCATGATCTTGTGACAGCAGTTTGTGATTAACCTTATGGCCTGACTGCAAGATAAGGCTGGTCAGGTATAGCTGTTCCCCAGCAGGGTTTTTGAACATTTAAAAACATTGCCATTGCCCCATAAGGGGTCCACCTCTTGCGTGAGAAAGGACCCCTTCCTGTTTGTGGGGTAGGATCTGTCTGTCTCTGTCAAAGTACACTACTTGGCTCACACTTGAATTCTTTCCTTTGTGAAGCCAAGAACCCACTTGGAGAGTTCAGGAGGCCTTTCTCCCTTCATGAAGGTACTCCCCAAATCAAAAGTACAGCAAATTGAGTGCATTAAAACAACAGAAACTTACTCTCTTACAGTTTTGAAGTCTAGCCATCTGAAATTAAAGGATTGGCACTCCCCCTGGAAGCTTTAGGAGAGAATCTTTCCTTGCCTCTCAGCCTAGCTCTCAATGTTGCTGACAATTCTTCACATTCTTTGGCTTGTAGGCTTCTTTTTCTAATCTCTGCCTCTGTCTTAACATGGTATTCTCCACATGTGTCTCGGGTCCATATTGCCCTCCTTTTATAAAGGTATCAGTTATAGTGGATCATACTCCAGTTGGGCTTCATCTTAATTCAACTAATCATATTTTTAACGACTATGATACTGTGATTTATTTTATAATATAAAAATACAGATGCTCCTTGACTTGCTATGGGGTTTCATCCCCATAAACTGCTCATAAATTGAAAATATTGTAAGTTGAAAATGCATTTAATATACGTAACCTATAGAACACCATAGCCTACCTTAAACATGCCCAGAACACTTATATTAGCCCATAGTTAGGCAAAATCATTGAACACAAAGCTTTTTTAAAATAAAATTTTGAGTATCTGTCAACCTAAAGAAAGAAACTGTGGCACAAAGTATATTTTTAAAGAGTTTACTTGTGCCAAAACGAGGACATCTACCTGGAAAACATTTCCAAGTAATCTTGGGAAATGCTTCATTTGGCTTTTGTTACAACCAGGTTTTTAAAGGAAGAAGGGGGACAGGGAGCAGGCCGATACAACGTTGTTTGTTACAAGTTCTCACTGGTTTACAGAAAAACTATTGATTAGTGATTGGCTGTATGTTGCGGAACTATAGGGTATGAATTATGATGTCCAGAGTGTGGCATTGTTAGGTTAATTTGTAGCTAGTTGGCATTAGTCAGTCTACAGCCCACATAGCTTCAGGAGATGGTTACTTAGCTCAAAGTGGGGGTAGGGTAACGTATGACTGTTGTCTCATTCTGGTGCCTCTCTGGGCCCAATAACTTCAAGGGGGCTCTCATTCCCAGACAAAAAGTTTCTTCCTTTCTCACCACTCATGTAATTTATTGAATACTGAATGTTGTATGGGTACTTGAAGTATACTTTCTGCTTTGTGCATATAATTCCATAATATCATAAAGCAAAAAAATTTAAAGTCAAACTATTATCTACATATTTGGCTTTGTCAGTTTCCCAGCACACAGAATTGAAAACCCTTGGAATCTCCAAAGTGATGGGTTTCTTTGTTGGGAGCTCAGGATTGCCTCAGGTCTAGGGCTGGTTACCAGGGGAATCGACCATGTGGTTAGAGTGCTGGAGCTCTCTCAGTCCCACCTGAGCTCTAGGCAGGGGAGAGGGGCTGAAACTTGAGCTGATCAGCAATGGCCAAAGACTTCATCAATGATGCCCCTGTAACAGCCCCACAGGAAGGGTTTGGAGAGATTTCAAGTTGCTGAACATGTGGAAGTTCTGGGAAGTTCTGGAAGCTCTGTATACCTTCCCCATACCTATCATCTGGCTGTTCATTTGTATCCTTTGTGATATGTTTATAATAAATAGGTAAATGTCAGTAAAGTGTTTTATGAGTTGTTCTAGCAAATCAACCTAAGGAAGGAATCACGGGAACTCCAATTATAGCCCATTAGTCAGAAGTATAGGTCGCCATTGGGACTTGTGATTGGCATCTGAAATGGGGGACCATCTTGTGGGACTGAGCCCTTAAGCTGTGGATTCTGATGTTATCTCCAAGTACATAGTGTCAGAATTGAATTGAACTCTAAGACACCCTGTTGGTGCCTACTTGGATCATTGCTTGGTGGATGAGGGAAAACTCCCATACATTTTGGTCACAGGAGGTTCTGTGTTGTGTTGGGTGGGAGAATAGTAGAAATAACTTGGTTTTTCATTTCTCTGACAATGACCTTATTTCTAAATAAGGTCACATTCTGAGATTCCAGGGGTCACAACTTTCACATGTCTTTTATAGGGAACACCATTGAACCCATGGAAATTTCTAAGTGTTAAATGTTTCTCCAGGAGATCTTCAGCCAGTAATTTCCCCAACAGCCAAGCCAGATACCCAAAGTCATTCATGCATTACTATTTTCAACATAAATTTTTATGTTCTATACAGCTTTTGTTCTTGTAATTCTCTTATTGGGAAAAGCTAGGAAAGAGTTTCTCAGTAAAGAATGAAAAGTGGGCATTCAGTTTAGTCACTATTTTTATATCTAGAAGAGAAAGCTCTGATCTTGTAACACATAGTTGTTTTTTTTAATGAAAATATTGGGAGATTTAAAGTTCAACGATTACAGCCTGAGTGACTATGAATTTCTCTTGCTAATTCATTTAAGTTAGACTGGTATCTCCTTTAAGAATTTAATTAGATTTACTGCAATTCATTTTATTTTCTTCCTCTACAAAGTATCATTTAAAAGCAGTTTGGGTTTGCACTTTTGCAAGCTCAAGATTTCTGGATCTCACATTTAAAGCTGTGACTATTGATCTCAAAGATATTGTATTTTCACTCTCTCCTTTCTCCGTCTTCTTGTGCAATAACTGGGTTGTAACCTTTGAACTAATGTACACAGTTATGATTCAATAAAAAAAAGTAAAAAAAATGAAAAAAAAAAGATATTGTATTTTCAAAACACACCCTCACTGAATTTTGTATCTTGACATTGAATATCTGGTAAGAAATAATTTGAAGAAATGTTCTTTATGTTTTTTGTTGTTTCACCATGGAAGAGATGAACATTAAGATAACAATTTAGCTATAATTATAAATACATCAAATGTGATGCTGTTTTAATTATCCAAGGCCAATGAAAATTTAAAACCTGAACATGTAATATTAATTTAGATACATTCATAATTATAAGCACACTTCTTACAGGAAAAAGCACCAAAAAGTTCCTCTTGGTCTCCTTAACCCCTCACCCCTTCAATAATATTCTTGTTCATTAAATCCTCTAATACCCCTGGAGGTGTTCTGTTCTTGTTTCCCTTTACTTCTCTTAGACACTAAAAACCCCAATCTGCCTAGAATCCAGCATGAGAAACTGTCTGAAAGCTTCATGTTGTGTTTTTAGAATGGCAAAATGGTTGTTCTCCTATGTATTGATCAAGCAAAAATATCTCAACAAAGTATATTTCTGACTCATCAATTGCTTATAGGAGATACTTAACCTGAGCATTTAAATAGTAGGAACTGTGTTATACTACAAATATATTAGAACTTTATAGTGGTTTAAAAATAGAAGCCTGTTGTCTTCAATATACAGCTCTTTACTTGTTTGCTTGAATCTCCCACATCTACATTCTCAAATATATGCTTTAACTTTGCAGATAGGTAGTGAAGAATATGAAGCCTCCATAACTACTCATGTACCAATATTGTTTCAGCTCAAGTCACCTTACTTCCCTTTAAATTCAATGTGATTATCTATTTACTTTGTTATTAAATAACATGAAGGAAGTGAGTTTCTTCTTTTCAGACGTAACTGTTAATGAAACAATAAATAACCTTTAACAATTCAGATTTACAAATCAAATCATATTACTTCCTTTTACTTAGTCTCCCTGGGAGACATAGACACAATGAGATTTCTCAAATCAGGGAGACCCCACAGCAGGTGCCTTGGCCATGAGTGCAGGTGTTTCTAGAGGCAGTTAAGAGTAGCTTCTTCTTTTTGGAAAGATGTTTGGAGATCACTTAGGGATCTAAAAATACACCTGCCATTTGATCCTTCAATTCCTCTACTAGGTATATATCCAGAAGACCAAAAATCACATTATAACAAAGATATTTGCATCAAAATGTTTATTGTAGCCCAATTCATAATTGCTAAGTCATAGAAGAAGCCCAAGTGCCCATTGACCCATGAATGGATTAATAAATTGTGGTATATGTATACCATGGAATATTATGCAGCCTTAAAAAAAGATGGAGACTTTACCTCTTTCATGTTTACATGGATGGAGCTGGAACATATTCTTCTTAGCAAAGTATTTCAAGAATGGAAGAAAAAGTATCCAATGTACTCAGCCCTACTACGAAACCAATTTGTAGTTTTTATATGAAAGCTGTAACTCCACTATAGCCCAAGAAGAAGGCAAAAGAGGAGAGGGAGGAGAGGGGAGAGTGGAGGGAGGGTAATTGGCAGGACCACACCTACGGTGCATGTTACAAGGGTACATGTTAAATTTACTAAGTGTAG
>CAUYRH010074230.1:0-24649 GCA_963574655.1 Perodicticus potto
ATTATGAATTGGGCTGCAATAAACATTCGGGTGCAAATGTCTTTGTTGTAAAATAATTTTTAATCATCTGGGTATATACCTAATAGAGGAATTGCAGGATCAAACAGTAGGTCTACTTTTAGTTCCTTACATGTTCTCCAAACTTCTTTCCAAAAAGGTCATATTAGCTTGCATTCCCACCAGCTGTGTAGAAGTATTCTCTTCTCTCTGCTTCCTTGCCAACATCTGTAGACTCATTTTTAAATAGCTGTCACCCTCGGCTCCCCGAAGAGCCCCTCTACAACCTCAGCAGCTCTGGGCCGTCTCCTGAGAGTCTCAGATCTCCCCGCAGCCTTAGCCTCCAGCAGGGCAGGGCCCCAACGCTGTGATGTCAGAGGGACGTTCATTCTGGCTCCATGGTGCCCTGGCCACGGAGGTCATTAAATGCAGAGAGTGCCAAAAAATATGTATACATTTTCAGAAAGAAAAAAAGGTATTGAAATTGTAATTCTCAAATCACATTTGACTTCTGTTCAGAGTGCTATGTATTCATCTTTTGTTATCAGAGTATATTGAATATTAGGATTTTAACACAGCTTTTTCCTTCCTTGAAATGTGTATACATTTTTTTCACACCCTCAGTATTTTGAATGTCACCTCCCATGGAGGTGCTGTGTGGCAGTGACAGCTCAGCCCTCACCAGCAAGGCCAGGGGATAGCACAAAGAGCTCAGGGCCCCCCAGCTCGGAAGGAAGGATGTGAGCCTGGTGTTGACTCTCACTGACAAGTCCTTTAGTGTGACCTCAAGCTCCTCTATAAGCAGGTTGGGTCCTAGATCCCCATGTTAGAATCCAGCTTGTTTCTGACTGTAAGGCAAGTTTTATGTCTTGGTTATTGTGGTGCAGCCACCTCACCTTGTAATTTTCACTTCCCATAGGGAAAGGAGGTTGAAAACACACATGCATGGAAAAGCCAAACGTTTAGAGCTTTGCTTTTATTTTCATGTCCAAGTCAGTACCCTGCTTGTGACATTACATAGAGTAGTGCAAAATGTTACCATTGGGAGGAACTGGGCAGATGTACAAGTGATCTCTCCGAATTAGTTCTTAGGAATGCCTATGAACCTACATTTATCTCAGTAACAATTTTGATTTAAGAAACCCCAAATTCAGTAGCCCCTCTCTCATGCTGAGGGCCTGGTCAGAGATTAGCAGGGTCTTTTATAAATGTGGCAGGCCAGAGAGGGTGTGGAGTGTAGGGAAGGCCAGACGTCCTCCTACTAAAATGACAGAAGAGGCCTTTGGTGGCTGCAGTGGCATCCCACCTGAGGGCTCCAGCAAGCCAGATTGAGGCCCAGGTCTGAGGGCCCATCTGCCAGGCATCAGCACTGTAGCCCCTCGAGTCCTCCCTAGCCCTTTGGGTCTGCAGGGATACCACTCGCTGTTGTCTGCCTATAACCCTTCCATCTGCAACAGCAAAATGCTTCCACTGGTGAATACCCCCTCCCACCCACACGTCTCTGGAGCAGCTGCTGACCACACTGCCCTGCCCAGCACGTCTGAAAATGGGCACAGCACAAGCCTGGCCCATCATGCTCTCCCTCCACATAGACAACAATCGGGAGCCCAGGATTGGCCTCGATTCTGGATCTGGGCCAGTCAGAGCCCACTGTGGACCTTTTCCCTCCAATAGGGTGCGAGAAACACTCTTGCTTTTGATGTCACTGAGGTAGCTGATGCTCAGCCTGGAACTGAGTAAGGCAATACCGACTCTCCCAGCACCACAGGGAGAAAGTCTGCCAGAGGGAGAGGGAGTGAGGCCACTTTGGAGAATCCGAGAAATGAGAAAGAGAGAGAGCCTTCATCTGAACCTCTGGAGGCCGCCCTCGGGCCTCCAGTTACAGGGGACAGTGCATCCTTTGTGCCTGAGCCATTCTGAGTTGGGTTCTTTCACTACCCCGTGGCTTAACTCTTCATGAACTGGCCTTGTGACTTCTCGCTGCCACCGTCAGCTCACAGCCCTGGCCAGCTGGCCGTAGTGAAAGCTCTCCAATTCCCTCTCCAAAATCCTGCTACTGAAAACAGAGACGTCTTTCTCACAGTGACAAACCCTCAGTTCCATCTCTCATGCACACGTGGACCCTGCGCTGAGACCCTGCAGGCCTCCTCGGAGGCCGTCTGGCTACTCCAAAAGATTAATGTTGTTTACTTGCACTATTAGCGGGTGAGGGGAAAGATGGGGCCAGCAGAGAAGGACTGATGTAAACAACTTCATCTCCATCTCAGGGCTGGGCTGCTGCTCTAGACACAGTTCTGGGACAGTTTGCAGGTGCCCAGCAGGTGCTAAGCAGCTTCTGTGGCACTGTGGGAGTGATGAGGAGAACAAGACTGGAGTCCTTCCCCCAGGAAGTGAAGTGGTCTGGGAAGACCGGGAACAACAGTAGCTGTGATGCAGTGAGGCTAAAAGCAGGACTCTGGACTCAGACTGTCTGGGCTCCAAACTCCAGATTGGCCCCAACTACGAGCAGCCAGTAGTCAGACGCAGATGGCAGCTGCATTTCTTTAGCAAGCAACCCAGCCTCTGTGGCCTCCAACCCTCGTTTGCTCCTCAGCAAAGTGAGGGTAATAGCAGTGCTGCCCTAGTGCTGTGGGGAGGGCAGAATCAGACACACAGGCACCGCTCCTGGCAGGTAACGTGTGCGGGGACACGGTGCCTGCACTGCTTCCACCGTCATTGTCAGTCGTCCTTACTCTCACCAGCAGTGCAGCAGTGAAGACGTCAGAACAAGCTAGGGGGAGGTGCCAGTTCTGTGGGAATGAGGGGAAAAGAAATTAACTGGGGGCTCCCAAGAGGCTTTCTGCAGGAGGTGACCCCAGAGCTGGCCCTTGAAGGACGGGTGTTGGGAGGAAGAGCTCAGAGCTACATGGCCAAGAGGCATTAAGAGCTAGAGCTGGAGTCAGCCCTGCTGCCCTGGCCAGCTGGGACTGATGACAACTCTCTTGAGAAGCAAGAATGGTGTCCCCCGCATCACTGGATATGATCTCAGCCTTTCTGCCAGGTCCGTAACTCCGTCCGAGAGGCTGGAAGAACTCACGTCTTTTCTCCAGCCTCCAAAGTGGGAAGCCTGCTCTCTTCCCTCCAGAACAGAGCTTCAAGTCCCATAGAGCTGTGCTTCCAGTCGCACTGCCCAAGCCTGTTCTCTGGAAGGCTTCACTGTCTAGTCTGGACAGGCCCAGCCCTGGACATGGGAAGCCCTAAGCATGCTTCCTGACACATGGTAGGCTCTCAGCACAGGTATGATGAATGGGTGAATTGCTTGGTGTTGCCTTACTTAACCCTGAGCTGTGACCTTCATGGCTAGTGATGAGATTCATGGACTCTTGGGTGGTCTGCCTCTTCCCTATCTGTGGGCAGTCAGGCGCCCGGAAGTGGACGTCAGGTCCTCTAGGGATGTTCATTGTTCTCCTGTGCACTGGCCCCTTTCCTTGGGCCTCAAGAGTCTCACATAGAGGTCTCACATGGGCATAGGGCTCTGGAAGCACATAGAAGGCCGTTCTAACCAGAGGAACAGCTTAGGAAACAGCTGTCCACCACACCTTCACCCAAACACACACAAAGTCTAAGGTCAGCCACTGGGTGTCTGTTGTCTCTGCCTGTCCAAACTCATTCTCCTCTTGGTCTGGCAAGAAGAACCTGTCCCCTATTCCTCATTCACAAGGGCAGGGTGTGGCTGATACCCATCCCTACAGGTGATGTGTTCAGGGGTAGAGAGGTGATCCCAGCTGGTTCTATAATGGTAAGACCCAAGACTCTGATGGGGCAGGTGGGACTGGAAGCTGGAGAAGCCCTCTGGGGGTGAGGGCAGAGAGAGCAGAGCTGGGCTGTGACCCAGGAGCACTGCAGTGGCTGCACGCCTGAAGCCACCTAACCCAGTAAGCCAATACCCCTCCTTTTATGCTTAATCCAATGTAAATTGGGTTTTCTATCACTTGTGACTGAAAGAGTCCTGATGGCACAAATGGGGATGAGAAGGCTGGCTCATATGTCCAAGAAAACCCTGTCTTGAACCCCAAGAGATCAAAGCGATTTTTGTCCCTGAGAACTTTCTGCACATGCAACAAATAAGGGTATTTATTGAGCCCTGTGAGAAGTCCTGGGGATTTTTTTTTTCTTTGCAGTTTTTGGCTGGGGCTGGGTTTGAATCCGCCACCTCTGGCATATGGAGCCAGTGCCCTACTCCTTTGAGCCACAGGCGCTGCCCTCCTGGGGATTTTTTTTTTAATCTCCAAAATCACAAGGGTGATTGATGCACTAATGTCAGGGCTGGTCAGGGAGGGGTCTCTGCAGATGGGACTGGCACATCAGATTTGAAGAAGTGGGGAAATGTGCAGGGGCCCAGCAGCAGAAGAACATGTCACAAGACTCAGGTTTGGGATTCTGGCTTTCCCACTCACCAACAATGTGGTCTTCTTGGGCAGACTCCTAGAACTCTGTGGTCCCTGGTTCTTCTACCTTTAATATTGTGATATTAACACGTGCTCTGCTGAAGCCACATGGCGGTTGTAAAAGTAAACAGGTAAACACCAAGCAAACAAAAGTGATATGAATTGTTAAAAGCAATGCATTTGGGGTGAGAGAAAATCATTACATAAATTGACATGAAGAGCTTTAACTAAGAGTAGCAGAGCCAAGATTTATCTTCCCACCTTACACAACTAAAACTGGACAATATACAGAACAATTTGTACACACATGTTCATAATAGCTTTATTCACAAAAGCTAGAACATGAAAGCAACCAAGTGGCCGTGGATGGGTGAACAGCTAAGCAAAATGCTGTGCACACATATAATGAAACATTAATTGAGTTTAAAAAGGAAGGAAATTCTGAGAAAACAATGAAGGCCGAAGGCCTGATGTGGGGTGAAATAAGCCAGTCACAAAGGGAAATACTGTATGACTCTACCGATGTGAGATATAGTCGTCGAATTCATAGAGACAGAAAGTATAAATATGTTCCCAGGGGCGGGGAGAGGGGAATGGGAAGATGGTATTAAAAGGAAAGAGAGTTTCGGATTTATGAGATGAGAATGACGTGGAATAGACGGTGAGGTAGGTGCACAGCCTTGTGGATGCGTTTAATGCCACTGAACTACGCACCCCAAATGGGTAGGATGGCAAATTTCATGCCTGTGCACACAATAAAACATTGGGAAAAGTATGAAACAGTGGTTTTCAGACCAGTGGACTACAGGCAACTCAGGATTCCTAAGAAATGAGAAACAAAGAAAGCGAGCCCTGCAAGGCTCCCAGCTTATTGCCTGGGTTGGGTTTCCAGACCACAGTGCAGGGACGGGGTCCCAGGCAAAGCCAACTGGTCTGGCTGAGTTGAAAAGACAGAGCTGGAAGTTTGGAGAAGGCAAAGCAGCTCGAGTTTATAGGGCACAATTGCACAGAAGAGAACTCTGCACAGAAAGATGGCTCTGGAAAGTCCTGTGTACATAGTCTGCAGACTGTCGAACTGCAGAGTCACGTAAGGAGACTGCTCCAGGCCAGGGAAAGAACATCTGGAAACGAGCATGAAGAACCCTTCCCAGAGCTCACCCCCAACTTGGAATAGTTTATGTTCTCAACAAACAGAATGGAGAAACCTCATAACACGTGGGGCTCGGGGACAGGACTTAGAAAGGCATTGCCTCCACTCGGCTCTGTAGCTCAAGCGGCTAGGGCACCAGCCACAAACACCAGAGCTGGCGGGTTCAAATCCAGCGCTGGCCCACCAAACAACAATGACACTACAACCAAAAAATAGCCAGGCGTTGTGGTGGGCGCCTGTAGTCCCGGCTACTTGGGAGGCAGAGGCATGAGACTCGCTTAAGCCCAGGAGCTGGAGGTTGCTGTGAGCTGTGATGCCACAGCACTCTATCCAGGGCAACAGCTTGAGGCTCTGTCTCAAAAAAAAAGGCATTGTCTCACTAAAAGGGCCAGATTAGCTCTATCATCAAGACTGGTCTGGCGCTTTCTAACAAAGCTTTAAAACTGTTTCCAAGTAACTTAAAGGAGTTGCAGAACAAAGCCTATGAACATTTACAGGAATACAGAAAACCTAGTTCACAACAATGTAAAATCCACAACGTCTGACATTCAGTCAAAAATTAACAGTCAGGAAAATACAGCCCATAATGAAAAGAAAAATCAGCCAATAGAAACAAACATGAAATGCAGGTGCCGTAAATGGTGAACAAGGACATTAAAGCAGCAGTTAGGACTGTCCTCCATATGGGAGAAGGTAGAGCAATGCGTGGGCATACTAAGGACACACACGGAAAACACCGATAGGACCAAATTGAACTTCTAGGGTTGAAAAATACGACATTTTGGCTCGGCGCCTGTGGCTGGATGAGCTAAGGCGCCAGCCACGTACACCTGACCTGGCGGGTTTAAATCCAGCCCGGGCCAGCCAAGCAACAATGACGGCTGCAACCAAAAAATGGCTGGACGTTGTGGCGGGCGCCTGTAGTCTCAACTACTTGGGAAGCAAAGGCAGGAGACTGGCTTGAGCCCAGGAATTGGAGGTTGCTGTGAGCTGTGATGCCGCAGGACTCTATTCAGGGTGACAGCTTGAGGCTCGGTCTCAAAAAAAAAAAAAAAGAAAGAAAGAAAAATACAACATTTGAGATAAAAAAAAATGCACTAGCAGGTATTAAGATGATTGTAAATGCTAGTTTAGGGTCCTTTGCAAAGATGGAATGAAAGCAAACTGGGTTTCAAAGGTGGGATTTAAGTAGAGCATTGGCAACATGTTAGGCATTTTATTTCAGGCACAATCTGCACCGCCAAACACAGTGGCCCAGTCCAAACCAGTGCAGACAAAGGAGAAAGACTGGTAGGTAGCCTCACAGATCAGTGCTTCCTGCAAGACCCAAGAACTGAACCCCAGTTCCAGCTCTGCCCAAGAGCACTTTGCCTGCTTCTAAGAATCAGCAGAAAACCCACCAGCTGCCTGCTCCTTCCTCCCTCTCTTTCTCCATCACCATCCCAACCTCCCAGGAGTTAATCTCACATTAGCCCAAAGCAAAGGCACCGTCCTCTCACACAGAGCCATGGATAACCACAGACAGGATCCCACGCAGAGGCCATAGCTGGGATTTAAACTCAGAAACAACACTTCCAAGAAGTGTAAGGGTGCAGATCCCCTCTAATGAGAATCTATGGTTAAAATCTTAACAAGTGAATAGAAAAGTGTGTCCTGCTAAGGGTCCCTTGGCAGTAGCACCAAGAGATTGCTCCGAATCTACCAGAGAATCTACTCACTTCACGTTTGCCAAGATGATACCCTTGTTCTGACTCTATTTAGCTTAGGAACCCTGGGGGAATATTCAGAACCCCAGAGACTGAAATAATATGAAGTTAGTCACTTCTCTCTGAAACAACAATTTGTATTTTCATATCTTTGATACACAGTCTAATACTCAAATCAATAGGCCAATGGAGATTCACCAGTGCAAGTTTAATAAGGAAAATAGTTTTTTGGAAAAAAAAAGAGATTTGGAAAGCTAGAGATATTACCTGCAGCTGTGTTAGATTGTGGAGGTGGGGTTAAGTGGGCTCTTTCTTTTTTCCCCAGTGAAATGAAACAGAGAAGCTGAACCTCTGAGTTGATTATAATCATATAGCAATGGGAGCTTCTGGCTGTTTTCTGCTCCCCGTCACTTCCTCCTCTTAGCCTTGCCCCAATCGATACAACAAGTTTTATCTTCTCTGATGAAAGCTCAACTTCTTTTTTTCTTTCTTTCTTTTCTTTTTTTTTAATTTTGCAATTTAAACTTTCTCAAGCCTGGTCTGACTTTGCAGTCAGAAAAATCAGCTTCCAAATCAGAGGCATGGGTTTTAGAAGCCCAAAGCAAAGGGCTGTTGCAGAAAGGAATGGGGAAAATGGGTAGAAACAAAATCTAAAATGCACAGAAGCCAGGCAGAGTTGAGAAGGACCAGAGAGGCTGGGCGCGGGGTGGAGGCTTGCTCTGGCTGTGCTGTTTCCTGAGCCCACAGCTGCATCTTCCTCTCGATGGTCCCATGAGTCCTCTGCCCACCAACGCAGGGGCCCTTGCTCCTTTAGCAACAAGAAGTGTGACCATAAAGCCGCCAAATCAACACTCTCATTGGAGCAACTATGTTCTAGGCTACATGCATTCGATAAGCATTCATTGAGCGCCTACTGGGTACCAGCCACTATTCTAGGCCCTGCAGATATAGCAGTGAACACCACGGACCAGCTCATGGGCTTACATTCTGGTAGGAGGCAGCAGAAAGTAAACAAACAAGTAAATAGAATGAAGTCCTTCCAGACAGAGGGAATGTATGTACAAAGGCTTTGAGGTGGAAATAAGTCCGGGTTGGAAGAATAAAAAGGAATGTGTGAATAGCCAGAATGTGTGAGTGCTGGGAGCGAGATTATTAAAGAGCCAGTCAGGAAGAAGACCATGGAGGAACTCGTAGACTTTTGTAGTAAGAAATTGTGATGAGAAACCACTGCTCTGATTTGTTTCAGAAACATCTTTCCAGTTACTGCACGGTGCTGGATGGCATGGAGGGGAGGAAGCTGACAGACAGCTCCAGTTGTGGCCCAGGCTGGGGGATACTGAGTACTTGAACCAGGATGGGAACAGAGAAAGGGTAAAAAGTGGCTGGAACCCAGTATGTTTGGAGGTAGTTAATGGGACCGGCTGACACACATGATGGGTAGAAACACAAAGAGAGGATTCAGAGATGGCCCTTCGATTGTGACCTGAATGCCTGGCTGATCAGATGTCTGGTCCCCTCTTGAGAGGAGGGAGACAGGAGAGCAGTCAGAAGCCCTGCCTTGGATGTCTCAGGTCTGAGGTCTTTATTTGACACCCAAGTGGAGATGTCAGGAATGCATGTGGGGTGGAAGTCCAGAGCTCAGTTGTAGGGACCTAGGATCTCTGGACCAGTCTTCCAACCACCTGCTTCTCAATTCTCCTCTTCCAGTCAGCTCCCTCCTCATGTATTCAGCAAACACCATTTAATGTCTAGCATGCTCTGGGACCTGGGTTCAGGGCTGACTGAGCTACCATCGCGTGAACAAGACCCACAGCTCTGTGTCCTTGGTACGCACTGGAGCCATCTCAGTTTTGTTTTCCCTGCTGAATGGCTGTTGCAGTGAATATCAATACTTTAGTTTTGTTATTCCAGGGTTTACCTATTTGGTTTCCCAGAGCTCACTTAGGAAAGGATCTTAAAGAGTCATTACTCAAATCTCCTGTGCCTGTTTGCCTAGATCAGCCTGACTCATGCACATCATTGTCTGCGCTCTTTGAAGAGTTCTGATGGGTCTCAGGAGCTGGATTCTCAGGGGAGACAGAAGGCCTGGGGACAAATTGCCAATATGTGCAGCTAGTTGGTAAATCTGGGAATTGTACGTATGCAGCCAGCAGGCCTTTAGGGTGCTGTGGAGGGTCCCCCAGGGACATACAAGCAGGAGCCCTAGGCACCTCTGGCCAGCTCACACCTGGGTCATGGCCCTAGCCACGCTGCTTCTGGAAGAGGGTTAACAAAGGCAGAATTGTTCAGATTGCAGGTAATTCTGTTCATGTTCCCAGTGTGTGCAGAGATGGGTCTAGGTTGAGATTTATTACCCTTCCTGAGACTGGCAGAGAACCACAGGCTTTATTTATTGACCTTCTTCTCTTTATGGCCAGAAAGAAGACAGTCCAATCTCACTCCTCCCTAGATGGAGAGAAGGGAAATGACTCCTTGGGTCCCCATCTCTGGTTCTGAGGAAGCCTCCCTTAGCCTATCCCCATCTGCCCTGTGAGGTGTCAGCTTCTCCCCCCTGCCCCTGACCCCACATTCCTCTGCTGTCATGTCTCAGCTCTCCTGAGTCTCCCAAGTTTGAATCTGGACTAATCTCCACTCCTGACTGAGGTAGGCCTGGTGGTGATAAATCAAAATGAAGGGGCAAGCTGTCAGTGGTAAAACAAGAGGGACTTGTTGGTCTAATCAGCTCTATTAGCAGCGAGTCACAGCAAAGTCTCCAGCAGCCCCCTTTTCCTTGATTGCAGCCCCCTAGTCTCTGCGAAGTTGCCAGCAAAGCAGGTGCAACCATGTTGGGCTAAATTTGCAATGAGCAAGTAGGGGGCTGTGTGAGGCCCCCAGTGGACAGCCACAAACACCATAGCCAGGAGGCATCAGCCCGGCTGCTCAGGTCAGGGGCTGGGGGGTCTTCTGCCCCTGAGGATAGGGGAGACTGTCATGGTTTTGAAACACAGTTTATAACTGCTAGAATTCTGGAGTTGGAAGGCCTCGAAAGACCCCATTTAAGCCAACTCTTTGATTTGGGGCAGAGGAAGATCTTTAACAACCCCTCCCCAGACCACAGGGCATGGGCATGCCACAGAAAAGTGTCCTGGACACCCGGGCTTTGTGGCTCCTGGCTCCAGACTTTGCTGAGACCCAGCCCTGAACTACTCTCAGATCTATCCATGTCCTCATAATGTATCTTCCCTTTCCTGCTGGGGTTGCTTGAGTAATGTGCTGCTTCTTGCAACCCAAGCAGCCTTGATTATGAGAGTATATGAAAGTACAGCATTTTGAAGCATGCACGTACTGAATAAACCTCCAATCTGAATTTGCCTGAGCCTCAAAGCTATCCATCCAACTGCCTGGCGGACTTCTCCACGGCAGGGTCCTGCAGGCTCCCAACTCAACAGCAATCGTATTGTAAACACTCAAGCATCAGAGAGATCTAAACTGCCGCAGAACCACAGCCCCTCCCTACTCCCTTCTTCAGAGGCAAACAACCGTGATACTTGGTGTGCGCACTGTCAATCTGTCTAAATGCATTTGCACACACACACACACACATTTAGCTATATAGACATACGTGTGCCCACTTTGTTTTCTTACATGATATTACAGTCTGCATATCATTTGACAACTCCCTCTTTTCCTTTTGGAGGGGTCTTGGCCATCTTTCCACACTGAGCATATTTACCTTGGTCTTCCACAGCTTGGATGTACCCTGATTAATTTAGTTATTCCCTGTTGTGCAGCATTTACCCCATTTTTATTTTTTAGTTACAAGCAGAATTTCAGGGGACTTCCTTGTGAAGACCTTTGAGACACTTTCAAGTCACCGGCCCAAAGACCCACAGATCCCTTCCCCTTCCTGTGTAGCCCGCTGTCCTTGCCTTCCAAACCAGCCTCCCTCACCAGTCTCACTGCTCCTCAGTCCTTCAGTCCCTCTGACCCTTGCCTGGACTGTCACCACCACTGCTGCCCACCCTCCAGCTCACTCTTGGCCCCAGCTACTCTGCCTCCACCCTGTGTCAGAGAGACCCACTGAGGACGTAGATCCGAGGGACTGTCCACTTCCCAGACACAGGCTCTCAGGTCCCAAGGGAAGGTCCACACCCCCACCGTGGCACACAAGGCCTTGGGGGATTGTCTCGCCTGTCTTGTGCTTCTGGAGCAGAAGTACTGAGACTGGGAAATTTGTAATAAATAGAAATTACTGGCTCATGGTTCTAGAGGTGGGAAATCCAAGATTGAGGGTCAGTATGTGGCAAGGGGCTCCTTTCTGCATTGTCCCATGGGAGAAAGAACAAGAGACCCAACTCGCAGCCCCAAGCCTTTCAGAGTCAGCACTAGTCCCCTGGTGAGGACGGAGCCCTCACGACCTGAGCTCCCCATAGGCCCCACCTCCTGCCACTGCTGCATCTGGGATTCAGTTTCCAACACGTGCAGTTTGGGGGCACATGCGAACCTGTGGTTCAAGCCCGGCTCCCCAGGCCAGATAGTTTCTTTGTCGTTTCTGCCGTAACCCTCTAAAGTCAAGGCACTGGCCACAGTTCTCCACTCACCCCTGCTCAGCTACTTGTGGACTCCTGGCTTTTGCTTATGCTGTGACTTCTGCTCGTCACTCACTCGCCCTTTCCCCTTCCTCAGATAGTCCTTACTCATCCTACAAACCTCGGTGCAGGTGCCATCTCATACAGAGACCCAGGACCAGGCACCCCCCTTGCTCTCGCCACGCACACTCTGGCCCCTCCTCTCTGCTCTTCTCTCCTGTACTCCAGTCGTCCTCAGAGGTACCCATCATGAGCTCCACCAGGGAGAACCCTGGCTTCAGCCAAGCACAGAGGCAACACTGTCTCTCTCTGTGCATTGACCCTTTTGAGGGTCTGACCCCGTGTGCCAGCTCCAGGGGTGGAGGTGTACCCCAGGTCTGCATTAGCTGGTGGGAATGGGCAGCAGGGTCGGGACATTCTGTTCACTGTGCTGGAAGGAAGGCTCTTGTTTCAGCTCGATATGGCTTGTAAAGCTGTTGGCCCACAGAGAATGGGTAAAAACTGAGAAAGAGTAAAAACTGCGTCCAACGCCATCGCTGGAGCTCCGCAGTGTGGCCCCTGTACTCCCTGGACTTCCCCTTTGTGGAGGCCACTACATTTCTTTTCCTTTTAAGCTGCTTTGAACTGTGTTTTCTGTCACTTACAACTGAAAGAATCTAGTGGATGTGCAAAGGGCACACGTGACAACCCTGTAGGGTCCCTGCCCACATGCAGCAAGCCAACAGTGTGACCAAGAGGGCGCTGCAGGAGAGACTCCAAAGGACAGACCATGAAGAATCTTGTCGTTGCCACCTTGCTCCTTCTGGGTGATGAGGGCCACCACGTCATGGAGACACCAGAGCAGCCCTGTGGAGGGCCCCGTGGGGAGGCACAGAGACCTCCCACCACCAGGCAGCCCTGTGGAGGGCCCTGTGGGGAGGCACAGACACCTCCCACATTGGGAGAGACACAACTTGGAAGTGAATCTCCAGAGTTAGTCACATCTGCAGAAGGCTGCAGCCTCATGAGGGACCCCAAGCTCACACGCCAATCCCTGCCCCACATCACTGTGAGAGAGAACAAATAAGTACTGTTAGGTGGCCCTGTGGCTCAGTGAGTAGGGCGCCAGCCCCATATACCAAGGGTGGCGGGTTCAAACCAGGCCCCACCCAAATTGCAAACAACAACTACAACAAAAATAGCCAGGCACTGTGGTGGGCACCTTAGCCCCAGCTACTCGGGAGACTGAGGCCAGAGAATAACCTAAGCCCAAAAGCTGAAGGTTGCTGTGAGTTCTGACACCACAGCACTCTACTGAGGGTGACAAAGTAAGACTCTGTCTCTAAAAAAACCCCCAAAATAAGTACTGTTGTTTGAAGTCACTAAGTGTGGAAGTGATTTGTTACCCAGCAACAGGTAACCAGCTCACACCTCCCTAGTCTGCTGCCTCAACCTGGAAGCTCCTCAGCCTTTAAATAGTGCCAGGATAGGAGTTAACCTTGAATCCTTTGTTTTCCTCACACTCCACATCTAGATCAAGTATTAATCAACCTGGCTTTGCCTCCAAAATGCATCCTGAATCCAGCCATTCCCTCCACTTCCACCTCTATAACCCTGGCCAGTGCCCATAATCTCTGAGGTTGACTGATGCAATGGTCTCCAGCTTTGCTCTTAAACCCATAGAAGAGACTCTTCTTGCAGCCAGAATTATCTTATTGAAATTCAGAGCAGCTCACGTCATGTCCCTGTTTGAAACCCTTCTGTGGCTTCTCAGCCCAATTTGAATAAAATCCCAACTCCCTACCTGGGATTAAGGCCCTGCACTCTGGCCCCAGCTCCCTTACCAACTCATGTCCTTTTATCCTCCGTTATCTGCTGTGCTACAGCCCCTCAGACACGCAGGATTGCTGCAGATGGAAGCTCCTCCTCCAGGCCTTCACACGCCAGCCTGCCTCGTCACTCAGACCTCCACTCAAATGTCATCACCACAGAAAGCCAAAACTGACCTGCTTCAGCAGCCCCCACCTCCTCTGTACCAGGAGCCTGTACTTACTACCTTCTTCACAGCGTTTATCCTTCCTGAAACAATATAATGTTTTCCAAGAGTCTTCCCTCCCCCAGCCTGTCTCTGAAATACCAGCTCTGCGAGGGCAGAGGCTTTGTCTTGTTCTTCACTGCTGTGGACTCACTACCTAGACCAGTGCCTGGTATCTGGCAGGTGTTCAGTACATTTGTCATCTGAACAGCCAACTGGCACCTACCGTCTTTGAGAGACACTGGGCCCAGTCATCTCAAAGTGCTATTGAGCTCCTAAAATGATGCCTTCTCCCATTCCACCAGATTCTGCTCTTCCCTTTGCCAAATCCACATCTTATGAAAGAAAGAAAACCCACCTTGTCTTTGCCTGGAGTTTTCTCATCATCTAGGCAATGTGGCCGCAGCTTAGATAGGGCTGGGGGCTTCCTAAAAGCCATGCAGCCAGGCTGGGCCAGGGTTCGACTTCCACTCTGCCACACCTGAGCAGCTTCAAGGTGAAGGAGCGAAAGCGGGAAAAGAGGCTGTCAGAGAATGGTTGTTCACAGAAGTGAAGTTAGCATGAAGCTGATGAAGCCCCAGGGGTCCACGTGTGCACTGCCCCTTCCAGGGCCCTGGGAGGAGCACCAGCAATGTGCTCACATGCTCAGATGTTTCTGTTCAACTTGTAACAAACAGTACCATGTCTGAACCACATGGGCAGAGACTGCTGTTTCCTTGTCCTGCAGCTCCTGTCAGGTGATGCGACAGAACTGTGGGAGCTGGCTAAGCAGAGGTCGTGTTGGAGTTATACCCAGCGTGTGTGTAACTGGCTGTATTTACACATTTCTAGTTGATCTAATGGACAGTGAAGCTATGGCCAGCTCTCGTGGTGCAAAAATGGGCTGGCTCCCCTGGGTCACGACCTGGAAGTACAAGCCAGAGGTCACATCGCAAGATGAATGTGTCCAGCAGTGCCCAACCAAAAGAGAGGGAGGGCATGCACGGGGGAAGCCAGCCTGGGGACTGAGGTGCTCAGGTGTGTGAATGGGCAAGGAGCCAGCTGGTCACCACTGACATCACGCCATATGGGAGCCTTGTTCTGTGCAAAAACCTCCCCAATTTCTCCATCAGAACATAATATTATGTAATAATTGCCAGGTAAAGAGGCAACCAGGTGGTACAAAGCCAAAACATGGAGGGAATCAAAAATATATTTTAGAGGTGTGTCTGCAGTTAATATAAGCCTTCCAGGATTTTCCTGGCTTTCTGATGTCTGTGGTGCTTATCCGTTTTTAAGATGTTATTCATCATGATTTCCTTTTTTCACTCTAAATTAACATTCCCTTTCATACCTAATTTTCTGTTCTTTTTCTTAAAGGGCACCCTCAGTTGTACAAGCTTCCTCACAGAGCCCCCGTATACTCCTGACCAGCAGAGGAGGCTCAGATGTTCTGTGCGGTCCACAGGGTGCAGGGTGGCCTCTGAGGACTCAGGGTGGTGTCCAGGGCCCCAGGGTCTGTCCTGGCCAGACAGAGACGAGTCTCACTTTGCACAGATGAGGACAGCTGGCATCCCCTCCGCCAGCACTCACTGACACCCTCCTTCCCTCCAGCCCTCATTTTGAGCTGAAGGCCACAAGATCCCTGCACTTGCTGTGTTTATCAGCTCTCTGTCATCAAGACAGTGGCAGGAGCCACCCACTCAATGAAGCAAAGAAAACAAACTCCCACAAACCCACAAACAGCTCTGAGGGAGAGGAGGCCTGATTTTATCTCCCAATTAACAAGTCATTTCTAGACAATGGGATGGTTTGCTTGTCATCCCATTTGGATCTCTGGGCAAACAAATCATCCCTGGGCTTCATACAACTCCCTGGAGAGGAGAGGGGCAATTTGGGAGGGGCCCACATCCCCCCAGCACTGAGCTCACCGTGGTGCCTCTGTGCCCCTCCTTCCATCCATCTGTGAACAGTTTACAAGTGAGCAGAGCTGCCTGTCCTCCAGCTGCCAAGACCAAGACGACCGGGGTGTGCCCTGGGGAAGCCCCTGTCCTACAGTGTCACAGCACCCGCCTCTCCTCTCCTCCACCTGCTGGTGCCAAGGCTCTCACTGGGGCGGAGGCCCAGGACAAGTGCTGTCAAAGCGGAAGCATGAGGGCAGCCTGCACAGCGGTTAGACCAAGTTCCCGCCCTTCCTGGAGCCTCCTATGGTGGCTGGACCCTGAAACTTGGAGCCCAGCAGGGAAGGAAAACACCCCACCTTGGTGGGAGGCACATGGATGCGCCCACCCACTTAACTTGCCACCCACCCTGACAAACCGTCTGCTGTCACCAGCTCCATATTTTGGCAAGTCACTCTTGTTCCTGGGCATTTGTCTCCCCGTCCTTGAAAGGAAGGCTCTGGTCTCATAGGGAGGTCGGTGCTCACAGCTGACCTGGCCGGCAGAAATGCACTGAATGCTCCACTCAACGCTCTGTCTCATCGTTAATAGTTGGGAAAGTTGCCTATACTTTAAAAATGGGGAGACTCATCATTTTTAAAAATGTAGACTTCAATCTCTTTTTGTAAAATTCAGAAGCTTTGACATTGTCGGGTCCGCATTCCAGCGGGAGAGGAGGAACAGCTGTGCTTGGAGGTGGCCACGTGCCCTCCGTTCACCACAGACCCCACCACTCCCTATCATCCCACCCAGCCTACCTTGCCCAGGCAGGCTGCAAGGCCCTTGAAGGCATCTGTGCATGAGACGCTAGTCTTTGGGGAGTTACTATGCTGTGGTTTTAATTCTACATTTTCAATCTTTTTGAATTTTACTGGCTCCTTCCATTGATGTTTACTGAGCCTCTCCCATGTCCCTGGTTCTTTGCTAGGCACTGGGGCCTGCATAAGTGAACGGAAGACACCGTCCCCACCCTCAGAGAAGTCAGGGTTTAGTCCCGGGGGCTTGGGGAATGGCTAGATGAAAATCCCTCCCACTGGAGGAGGCCTTTCTACCTGGTGAGTGTAGCTTGAACTTAAAATCAGCTTACACTCTCCCTCCTGTTTGTCTGTGGAATCATAAGACTGTCGTTTACTTGGTACCCGATGTTTGGGGGACGCTCTCCTGCCTATTAAATCTTTGCATGCTTACCACGATAGACATAATTTCCAGACACTCACAGATGCCAAGTAGCTTGCTGTAGTTCTCCATAGGTTGTGTTTTTAACACTTAGCACCAACACAACCAGACATAATTTTGAAACTTGGCACCCACCATTCTGAATGCCTGAAGTGTTGTTCCCAACACAACTTCTTCCCTGGTCTCTGTGTCCGAGGAAACAGTTCTGGCCCATAGACGGAGAGTGTTATCTAATGTCTAGATAGACATTAGAGCATTATCTGTCTCAGCCAAAGAGAACAAAGATCCCCTAGGTATCCGTACGGCACGTGATGCCCGATGTCTGCCACGTCTGCTTGTATCGCCAACCAGCACTGGGAGGGCACAGCTAATCACAGTCTTCTCGGCTCCCCGAGGTCCAAACACATACCTCAGCCTCCTCATTGCTTCTATGATAGGGACAATTACGACCTCTTCGCACTTAGGGACTGAGCAGGAATGTGGCCAGGGCAATTTTGAACTGGTTCTGTAGAAATGAAGAAACTGACCCTAACCAAGTGTAGGGGCGGTGGGGGTCAGAGCATGTAGATCTCAGCGTCCCTTCCCTCTGAGGACATAGACCCTGAGTTCTCCTTCTAGGCTCCATGCCAAGGGTCATGAGCTTGTCCAAAACTCCATGAAGGGGCTGCAAAGGCCCACAAGTGGGGTTGGCAACCGGTGGGCCCCTGACAGGCAGTCAGGGACAGCATGAGGCCACCCCCCACCTTCCCAGGCATGTTTGATCCGCCTACTGTAACAAGCTTCTCCCTGGTTGAGGGTAATAAATCTCTGATTTACGTGACAGGTTGTGGGATTGTTTCCTTTGGCTCTGGCATGAAGAGGAAATGTACACTCAACATAATCTGGAGTGGAAGGAATACAGCAGATCTGAGGGCCGGGATTTTTCAAGCTGGGCAGGATGTAGGAGACAGACCCGTTAGGGACAAGCCTACTCCCCAGGTGGATGGTGGGGTTGGGCCTTGCAATCCAAATGACATGTCATTTTCTGCATCACACCCAGGCTTCACCACCTGCATGCTCCCCACCCCCACTTAGGGGCCTGGGATCACTTTCACCATCACACACAGGGCTGCTTTCCTCAGTGCCCCAGACACCAGATCTGTTCTCTCCCATTCATCATCCAAACTGATCTGTCCCATCTACATGACATAGGTGGTAATGGCTGAAGCTGATATAGTCACACTTTTCCAGATCCTTTCTTACCCTTCCCACATAGCATGGGCCCAGAACTGGCCAGGGCAGGACCTCAGTCAAAGAGTAGTAAGGAATAAGGGACACTGGGGGTTTCCCTGAGCCAGGGACTGGAGGGTCAAGAGAGGACACTGAGGCGAAAGGGGCACCAAGCCCAAGCTCTCACCCAGGGTCGAGGCCTGCCGAGGCTTTCTCATGTTCCTATTGATGGAGAGAAATGGTGAATGAGTGAATTAATGAATGAATGGAACCAGATGCCTGGGGTATGAAACTTCAGGAGGAATGCAGAGTAGACCTCCAGATCCGGGAGTTGTGTAGAGGGAGCAGGGAGGCCTGAACAAAGACGGGCACAGGCAGACAGGACTGGTGTGGAGAGATGGAGCTCAGGGCTGCCCAGGTCCCGCATTCCCTCCCTCTGGCAGTAGACCTCGATTTCCTTTCTAGAAAATACCCTCCTTCTCACTGCATGCCATGGAGTCTGGGTGGAATGCCACTCAAGGCCCGAGGGCCAGGCACATTGCAGCCAGCCCTTTCACGAGGAGCACAAGAGCCCCAGCTGACGGTCCCAGCCAGTGGTGCCTTGAACAAGTGCGCCTTGTCCCTTCTCCCACCTGAACCTGTCTCCTCCAGGCTGGTTGTCGTGCTCTTCCTATGAACAATCCCATGTCCTTATAAGAATTTACATTTTTTAAAAGTTGAGGTTAGCCAAAGTGATTTCTGTCACTGGCAATCAGAAAATCCGAAATAGTAAGGCCAAGAAGGTTGAAGGTGACAGAGTCTCGAGCAGTTCCCTCGCGATCCAGCAGGTGTGGTCGCTGTGTGCTTGTTGGTGGTCTGATGTGGAGTGAGTTTGTCCAGGTTTTTGATACCTGCAGACATGAACAACAGTGGATCTCTCCTGTCTGAGTCTGTGGGGTGGGGACAGTCACTGAGTGCTCTGTCCTGCACATCTGTGCCTGCAGTCTCAGACCCAGCTTTCTTGAAAGGGGGCCTGGGACACTCAGGAGGCAGCTCTGGTGGGACAGAAGTTCCTTCAATGCCAGGAACACAATTAGAAATGTTCCTCCTGCTCACAGCGAGGACTGACAGCCCAGCCGGCAGGGCACGCAGCTTGGTATAAGGAGCCGCTTGACAGATTTCTCTGGGAAATTCTCTTTCTGGCTCTCTTTATCAAGTAAATCCTCCCACACCTTTGTCAGATAGCCTTTTTAGAGAGCGTTGCTGTTTCCTTGTCCCACTCTGAGCAGCTCAGAAGTCTCATTTGAGAGAATGAGAAAGACAGGGACAGACAGAGGAGAGAGGACGGGAGAAGGAAGGACGGAAAGGAGCAGGTGACAGCGGAGTCAGAGTGAGGTTCTGAGAGTCACCAGGTCGCCTCTGTGATGGCTGGACAGGAAGGCACTGGAGGAGTGATTCGGTTGGACAGGAGAGAGTGGACAGCTCTCCTAATGAGCTGAAGTCGTTAGCATAGTGCTTGAGTCACGAGGTGTGTTCATTTGGGTTTTCAGTTTCCAGGGCCAGAGACTGTTGCAGCCCCTCACAGAGGTTACATAGGATGGATGTTAGGACAGCAGGCAGAATAGGGAAGCTGGCCAGCCCCACTCCAGGAGCCCAGACAGACAGGGGCAGGCAGGGGCCACTGCCAGCATCTGGACTCTGATCATCCCTGTGGTGGGACCATCCTGGACTCCTCAGTCCCAAATGTGTCTTGTCCCAATCCCAAGAGCCCACTGTGTTGACTCACCTGCACACCTTCTGGGTTCCCCTGTGTCCCCAGCCACCACCCTTCTCTACCTGGCTCTTCATCTCACCCCATCTCCTTCCACTGACTTCTCAGTCTCTATAGGTCAAGTTCAAAGTCCTCAAAAAAGAGGATATGATAGATTGGCCTACTGCCATGTGCTCTAAGAAGCCCTGGTTGGCACAACTTGCTTGCCAATTCTTTCTATGGTTTGCTGGCCTGCCTGGGGAATGGCCGTCCCTGGCTGATCCAACCAGCAGTGAAGGGCTGTGTAACTGGAGGCCACTTTGTTCCCCCTACTCTCATTGTCACAGAGAATTCTGAAGGTTCTAGCCAGGGGGCATCTGTCAGTCATACCCAGGACTAGGAGAGCTGCTGTGTGGGAGCAGGAGCCAGTGGACACGTAACAAAGGAGGTTCAAACACCCAAAGAAAGCTGGTCCTCTGAGATGTCAGCACCTTTAGAGAACGAGAGGACCAGCAGGCACAGTCTCATTAGTCACGGGCATCTGAGTCCTGTAGATCAGACAAGGGGGACTCCTGGGCTGGAGCTTCTGCTAGAAGCAGGTGACAAGAAGAGGCTGCCCACCCAGGTCCTGGTCTGAGGCCTCATCTGTCTCTGGATTCTGACTCCTCACGCCCACAATAGGGAGATGAGCGATCGTTCTGGCTGCTCCGACTCCCGCCTTGAGAGTAAGTTGGATCGCACACGGAAGGCCCTGCTCAGCTCCGACCCACAGCAGAGGTGCCACGGAGCTAGCTTTTTAAAAAATGATTTAAAAAAAAAATGATTTTTAGCGATATAAAAATGATTTTATTTGCGATTTGAGGTATTTATTGAGTTGATTATTACTATGAGCCAGGCCCTTCTCCCAGAAGGACTAATCTGAGCAGGGTGAGAAGCAACTCAGAAAAGTAACTCTGCAAAGAAAATAAGCCTCACTTTGCCGCTCAGTCCCCGTCTTTGCACCACAGCTGCCCCCAGGTCAGGGCCCTGTTGGTAATGTCATAACAAGACTCGCATGGAGAACTGTTACTCCTTCAGTTCGGTTGCAGAACAGGGCTCTCCCGCCCGTGACCTCTGGAGCGGGACCTTTCTGCTGCAGGGACACCAGACCTCCTTGGCAGGAGGCGGCACACTCGGGGGCAGGGGTGCCTCCTGCGGGGCCACCAAGAGGACAGCCCTGCCCAGGGCGGGGAGGAAGACTAGAAGCAAACTGGGGCTCCTGGCGTGGGAGAGCGGCTCAGAGGCTGTGGGCACTACAGCATGGAGGGGTGGGTCTTCCCCTTCCAAACAGAATCAGACACCCTCATCCAGGACGAAGACCTTGGATTCTTTTTCCCAATCCTAACTCTCCCCAAAGTACAGATTCCTCCCCAGAATGGTCTCTATGTGAAGCCCAGTTGGTCCCTGCCCCTTCTCCTTCTTCTTTCTTCACGCGTCTCTCCTCTCTCTCCCTCTGTCCCTGCCTTTCACGCGCCCTGGTTGTCAGCTGAGCTGACTGGTCCCCAGGCCCAACAGAGCCAGAGGACTTGAGAGCAGGGGTCCCTGTGCAGGGAAGGGCCCTGCCAAGGTCATGCAATAGGCAGTGACAGAGACGGAGAGAACCGAAGTCTCCAGGCAGGTCTCCAGTTCCAGCTTCCTTCCCCTGCAGGAGCCCCCAGGTGACTCCCCCGTGAGGGAGTTTCTGCCCAGGACTAATCGGGATGAAATCCAAGCCAAGGGATCTGTGGCCAATTATCATGGGTACCTCTAGGTTGAACAGGAATAAACATATAGGCTGTCCCTGTGTTACAAACAAGATAGGTCCTGTAGGTTCGTTCTTAAGTTGAATTTTATGGAGGTTAAAACAGGTACATTTACCTGTAATAGCCTCTGTTTGTAAAGGCAAGCTGTACATGCATTGGATGTTTGTAACTTGAGGACTTACCATAATGGCCTCCGTTTGTGAGTTGTATGGTAAGTCGATATTTGTAACTCAGGGACTGCCTGTGTTTCCTTGATGCAGGACTTCTCAGAGCCTTGGATATGCTGTGGTACATGGAAAATCTCCTGGGGCAAAGAAGGGGCACTGGTGTATGCAATATTTTCCAAAATTTTTTGACCTTTCTTTTTTCCATCTTGCAGACTAATGTCCAGCAAAATACACACTGGAAAGTAGCATGCCACATGGTGCTGGCGCAGACCCAGTCCCCGGAACTGCCATCCTCCACACTGAGCCCAGGGGAGAAACAGCACCTTTCCACATTAAGGGACTGTGTCTCTGAAAACACAAACCTTTAACAGTGAGGCTGCAACATCAAACAAATTCAGACCAACACAATGCTTTTTCTCTTATCTTCCTTTGGTTCCAAAACTCTACATGCAATGAAATATATCAGGATGGAAGAGGGTGAGGAGGAAAAAATGTTTGCCTCATCTCAAGAGTCTCCCTCCACATTCGGCCCAGAGCAATTAAAGCAAGTCTTCTGTAATGTGAAGTAGAGAACACGAGGAAGGTTCTGGATAAGTCTGGGCCAAGGGCAATAATAAAACAGTGCACAGATGGGGAGGCCTTGGAACAAAGATACCTTGTAGCTGTTATTTTCACGAGTCTCTGCCCCTTCTTACACCCCCTCTCCCACTCTTTTAATCTGGAGCAACTGAGGATCGGCATTCTCTCACCTTTGCAATATGAGAAACAAGTTAATTAAAATCAATCCCAACTCCAGTTGCAGAACTTCCCAGTTTTGGCTGTGGATCTATCAGTAGTGGGTTTTGATAACAGTGCACAAAGGTGGTTATTTGGAGACGCTGATAATTGCCTTAATTTAGGAGGCATTAGCTAAACTCAGAGATTAATTACACAGGCAGCAGACGGAGCTGTAGCCACCAAACAGCTGGAAGAAAAAGAAAGAAACACCAGCCCCCTTCTATCCAGATCCAAGTGCTGAGAGCACTGGAATAACCAGAACTGTGCTCTTTGTTCGTGGATGCTTATAAAGGTGGCCAGGAGACACATTCAGACCTTTAGAAGGTCTTTCTAAATCCTGAGAGAGAGATTAGCGAGGTATTTGTGTAATGTTCATTTAAGGGAATAGTATTAGACTTTTAACCTTTTGAGAGCTGGCAGTTTACAAGGGATATTTGTGACAAATCTTACGGAATCAGAAGTCTAGTTAATTAGTTTGGATCCCATTTTCCCATTAACTGATCAATCTGAAATAAACAGACTCTCTCTCCCCCATTATTCACAATACAGACACAGGTTAGTGTATATGCACATAGCTTTCCTGTAAATACAAAGACTGCATACAAGTATATACATATGTAAATATCTTTAAAATGGGAAAACAAATAGACTTAGACTGAGGGGGGAAATTTTTAAAAATAAATCAGGCAGAGGACTGCGTGGTGCTGGCGGGGAGTTGCTTTTCCTCTCCTATGTCCACAGTCCCTGCTCCCCATCTACAGATGTCTTACCCATTTCTTAAGGCCCAACCAGAGAGCCTTGCTTTTTCCTGCAGAATTTCACAAATGCTTGATTGGGATGTGGGAGTTCTGGGTCAGCATCTGAAAAATGCTTCGAGCAAATTTTAGATGCATTATCCATAACTAAAATGTGAACCAAGGCTAACATGGCTTCTGGCCAGGGTGTGGCCCTCCGGACTGGTGTCAGCCCAATTCTGCAGGTGGGAAAAGGAAGCTCATCGAAGTGAAATCACCTGTGCAGCCCTCACTTTTGCCTGACCACAAAGCCCAGGATCTTGGCCATTGTTCCACCCACCTCCTCGGTGCAGAGACTCCCAGTGTCCAGCAGGTAAAGGATGACTTGTTTCTGTCCAGCCTCCAGGATCTCCTTTCTCCATGGAGTCATAGAGACCCTCTGGGGACCATCTGGTTTGAACTGTGTTCCTTTGGGTCCAGTTAGATCACTAGATATGGAAAGAAAACAGTCTTTATATTTATTACTCAAGTAATATGTGAGTGTATTATCATTATAAAAGATTGAAATGCTCAGAATATGACTGAGAACTCCAAATGGCCCATTAACCGTCCTCCACTCTCTCTTCTCACCAGAACTTACTACAACTGATAGTTTCATCTGCACAATCTTTTGATCATCTCTGTGTACATTTAAGAAACTCAAAGTTTTGTCCTGTTTATTGTCATATCACCCTTTCTAAAATAATTCTTTAATTATAGCCCTAGACATCTTTCCGTGCTGTCATGTAGAGATCTATCTCCTTTTTTAGCATATATTGATAGGATTCTAATTTTGCTTTTACCAAACCACCTTATAAAATACATTTTTGTGCACACATGCAAGTAGATCACCAAGCAAGATTCCTAGGAACAAAATTCCCAGGTGCTATGCATTGCTCTAAAATTCATATGTAAGTCCTAACTTCAAGGACTTCAGAATGTGAACTTACTTGAAAATAGCGCCGTTGAAAATGTAATTAGTGGGCTCAGCGCCTGTGGCTCAACAGGCTAAGGCGCCAGCCACGTACACCTGAGCTGGCGGGTTCAAATCCAGCCCGGGCCCGCCAAACAACAATGACGGCTGCAACCAAAAAATGGCCGGGCGTTGTGGTAGGCGCCTGTAGTCCCAGCTACTTGGGAGGTGGAGGCAAGAGACTCGCTTGAGCCCAGGAATTGGAGGTTGCTGTGAGCTGTGATGTCACAGCACTCTATCCAGGGTGACAGCTTGAGGCTCTGTCTCAAAAAAAAAAAAAAAA